>WJSH01000176.1:16819-28314 GCA_009757365.2 Lepidium campestre | reverse complement strand
CAATAATTTAAACTCAACCAAATAAATCCAATTTACAAGTTGACTCTTGTAAACACTTCAAACGCTATTTAATTAAGACAAGTTGATGAATTGAGATGCCAAGTGAATGTAGCTACATCGTTTACCCAAGTTTCTTGATTTTTTTAAGTCTTCAGGGCAGCTTCCACATCTTCGGTACGTCACTCTAGCAAGTTGTTTTGGTTATAAACAATTTACACTTCTGTTTCTTCAATTTACACTATTTTAAGGAAGTGTTTTTTATATATTATATATTGAAATAGGTGATCAATTGATAAACAATGGACATAAGCATGTGCATCAGCTGGTAATGCTAGAATTACAAGCAAAGATTGGTAATGATGTAGCTACATTTGCTGGTATTCTGACATTACCAGCTGATGCACATGCTTATGTCATTGTTTATCAATTGATCATCTATTTATTAAAAAAAAACAATTCCTTAAAATAGTGTAAATTGAAGAAATAGTGTTAAAAAAACATCAAAAATTTTATCCAAATTTATGACCAAAACGACTTCGCTACAGTGACGTACCAACAATGTGGAAGCTGCCCTGATGACTTAAAAAATCAAGAAACTTGGGTAAACGATGTAGCTACATTCACTTGGCATCTCAATTCACCAACTTATCTTAATTAAATAGCGTTGAAGTGTTTACAAGAGTCAACCTGTAAATTGATTTATTTGGTTGAGTTTGAATTATTGGGTTAGTGGATTACAACTAGAGTTAAAAAGATTAGATAGAAAACTTTTAGTTTGTAGTTAAATGTTCATCTCTCCAATTTTTAGCATTAGAGTTATATTCTAGATAATCACCTAATCTGTATGAAAAAAATAGTTCGAATTGTGGATCTTGTCAATCCATTGTATATATATACAAAAAAAAAAACTTAAAAGGTGGACACAATTCTCGACAAAAATGGTTATGCGAGAATTTTCGATAGGTAAAACTATTTCATCAAAAATCCATAAGAAATTCTCTATGGTTTTGATTCTATCAAGGTCATGTCGCAAAACTGTATTGAACTTTTGATGGAATTCACCTTCGCCGTGGCTAATTTCATTTTTAATTTACCGAGTATTATTTTAACTGGAGCTAGCACAATAAAGATTTGTATCTAATGTGGGCCAAGAACTCCCTTTATATTGAAATTTTCGAAAATTGCAAGCAAAACCAAAAAGTAAACAAGTATCTAAAACATGAGGAATTATTTGCTGGTTCGATGTCTGCTCCGAGCTCTCCTCTAAGTACTTGTGTGTGGCAAAAAGTTCGTTTCTTCTCCAAATATTGCTCTTCTATTTATAAGGTTTGACATCTCCTCTTCCTTGTTGGATTTGAATCTTATCCCTGATTTTTTTTGGAGTTAGTTTAGATTCTGATATTTTCCTTAAATCTTGAAATTCACCTACTAGAATTAAAATCTTTTACTTGAATTTGGGATTTCGATTAGGATCCAAGATTTTCTCCAAAAATCTCAGAATTTCACCTTATCCATAAATCCCGATACTTGAGCTTATTTCTTCAATCTTCATCAGGTTTTGGGCCGGATTCCACCTCTTCTTTGGGTCGGTCAGCCATATCTTCAATCCTTAGTGAATTTCACAAATATTTCTTCAAATGGGCCGAACTCAATATTCAGAGTGAATCGGGGACAAAGTCCATCTCCAACAGTTACAAAAAGAGAAAATAAAACATTAAATTTTCATTTGATGATTCTAAACATCGAATTTGTGTTGGTTTTTCAATTAAATAATAAATTTTTGTTGACCAAACCAAAATTACATAAGAATTTTATTAACGTTGATCGGATATATAAGAATTTGATTGCTTATAATGATTCATTACATAAGAATTTATAAAACTTTGACATAAATGAGATATCAGCCCATCATAGTTTGATTGCTTTTTTTTTTGTCAACATAGGATCGAAAAGGCTTGATCCATAATCTAGAGCCCACTTGCTAAAATTCCCTTATAATCTACCAAACTGTAGAGGGGAGAGGTCGAACCCTTGATGCTTGATTCATTAACTGGATCATCTTAACCACTAGACTGAGAAGAACTCGACTCATAGTTTGATTGTTTAGTAATATCTTATATATTTAAAGGAAAATACATTTATTTTAAAGACATTTGTTGATGTGTTATTTATACTTCATGTCATTGGGTTTAAAGAACATTGGCAATAAACGCTCAGGTAGAATTTTCAAAAAAAAATATATTGTAAAATTAACTTATAGTTTAGATTGTAGATGTAGGTTCTAATCATAACTGTTTTATTTCAAATTTATCTTCTTAATTGTGATCGTTGACTTTGACCATTAGTAAATTAAAATACAAACAATGTAAAAGTACTATATGAGTTAAAGTTTTATATAACAATTATAACTCATAACAATGGATATTAAAAAAAAGTTCCAAACAAAATATATATTTATAATATTTTAACTCACATTGTAATATTACCTAGATAAAACAAAACAAAAATAAATATAATTAATCAAAATCATATATTAATACATATTTGTTATTATTTAAAACATAATTAATTACATAACATTTTATCTTGTGCATACCACGGGTGATCATATATATATGTTCAATTACATATATAATAAACAAATAAAATGAAGTAAAAATTATGGTTTTGAGCTCATGTAAATGTGGAGCATCTATCCAAAAAATCTTGCATGTCCTCACTAATATTAGATTTTTTCCCTTTTCCAAAATTTTGTTATTTTTTGTTTTATTTTTAAAAACAAATCTCGTATTATAGCACGGAAAAAATTATAATATTTATTTAAAGCATCAACACAACTATTTTGAGCTCGTGGCCTATGTATATAAATTTTACTTGCAGAAACAGCTCTCGCCATGCATTGATGGTTGTAATCTCATGTTGTAGTCTCAAGTTCATGGACTTGTTGTTGGTTGGTGTTTGAGTTGTCACCTTCAAATTCAATCTGATTGTATCCAGGTGCCCATGAGGACTGCATAGCCCAAATCAAGGATGATAATTCTGCTTCTTCCAGTAAATGTCGACTGATATGTGTGAATATTTTCACAAGTGAACTTCGAGTTCTTTGTGTTAAGCATAGCTCGGTTTTCATGAATATTTTGCATCATTTTCATCATTTAAGACTCTTGCATTCTCATTTTTAGACTAATCTTTTAAATATTTTACACTTTAGAGTTCTAGGACTATCGAGTTGCATATTTTCTATTTCTTGAGTCTTTTTAGGTGCTTTGGAGCTACATTGGACACTTGGAAACTTGGAGATGAATGCAGGAGTAAGAAGTTGGAGCAAAGAAGCAATAATTTGGTGAGGAAAACCTTATGTTTGATTTCATCGACCTTGAGGTCGAAAAAATGTGCACAATGACAAGAAGACCTTCTGTTAATTTTCATCGACCTTGAGGTCGACAAAACTGGTCAATGTTTTGGACCATAAGCTCGAGACATTCCTCTGTCAATTTTCATCGATCTCAGCTCGATAGAAGTGCTCGACTAAACTTACACGACGCAACAAAACCTTCCTGTGAATTTTCATCGACCTCTTGGACGATGAAAGTGTTCGATGATGTAAACCGACATCAACACTCACATTTTATTTGATTGGATTTGACCCGGTTTATATCGGGTTGACTCAGTTCCGAATTTATCAGACTTTAAACCTAATTTTTAGGACTTATATATCTTTAGAAGCCGTCACTTTTTATTATTCAGTTTTTCACATACCTTTGGAGAGTTTTTGTAAGCTTTAGGGAGACAACTTTGTACTCTGCAATTGCTGAGATGATTTTTGAACCCTTTTATTCAATTATTTCTATTTCATCATGAGTTTTTTTCAATCCTTTTGTTTGTTTATTGTTTTAATGTCTGAGTAGTCATTTTATGGTTTTTATTTCATGGATTGATGAATTAGATCTAAAATAGGGATTATCTTTGTGTTCTTCATCTATTGTTGTGTTTAAAGGATGAGTTAGACTGATCACCTAGCCTCTAATCTTAGGTTGTTTAGCATATCAAAAATGTTTGTTTAAATTTTTGAAATAACATAGATGAGCAAATTATCCTTAACCAATGAAATCTGATGTTAAGGGTTTTTGTGAATATATCGAACTTGACCATAAAGCATATCTAGAATTTTAGGTTCAAACGACAATTTATAATCCTAGATTATTAGATATAGTAGTCGATGCTACGACAGTGGATTTGCTATACATTAGTGTTTTATAATTCTTATTTCCCGAGAAATACCCTAGACTTTGTGCTTTTATTTTATTGAATTTCCAAAGTTTAATTTCGTTGTTGTCATTAGTCCGAACAACAACAACCATATTTGCTTCTTAGCTTAACATTTGGTCTTTGTGGATTCGATTCCTCCATTACTACTTCGTTTATTGTGAACTTGCAGTAGAATTAGAAGGTTAAAACTATGTGTACCATCGACCCTGAAATATGCCCATTCCACACCTTAAAAACATTTCATCGCTGTCTTGTATGA
Source organism: Lepidium campestre (assembly GCA_009757365.2). NCBI lineage: Eukaryota > Viridiplantae > Streptophyta > Magnoliopsida > Brassicales > Brassicaceae > Lepidium > Lepidium campestre. The sequence goes on along the minus strand of WJSH01000176.1, from coordinate 23,786 downwards.
TCCACCCAAGACCCAAAACTGCATCACCACTTATATGAGAGGAATCATAATAACATTGTAACCACCCTACGTTTGGTCATCTCCATGTATTAGTCCGACCTGTTGGTATTGTCTGAGGGTTATTATTTATGTCGGCATTCTTCTTCTCCATTAGTGAGATCTATTGAGTCTATGGAAATATAACTCATTACGGCTCTTCCCAATCCTCCATAAGATCCAGAAAGGTAGCAACCTCATATTCAATTCCAAGTGCTTATCTGCCCCAGATGCAAAAATCATTAGCTAAATCATTTAAAACACCAAATTTAGAAAAGCTCGGCATCTAATATTTTTAACTTAGTTCTAATCCATTAACCCAATTATTAAAATTGTCATGGCCAATAATTTAAACTCAACCAAATAAATCCAATATACAAATCTCTGAAAAGATAGTGGAGAAAGTAACGTAATAGCTCACATAATGTAGGTAACTCTTGTAAACACTTCACCGCTATTCAATTAAGACAAGTTGATGAATTGAGATGCCAAGTGAATGTAGCTACATAGTTGACCCAAGTTTCTTGTTTTTTTTAAGTCATCAGGGTAGCTTCCACATCGTTGATACGTCACTGTAGCAAGTTGTTTTGGTCATAGTGGAAGTGTCTCATAGCGGAAATCCTTACATGTTAGTATGTTACCTTGATTTTTCTAACTATAATAGTGACATAATTTGTAATTTTCTGAAAAAAACCTTTGCAAAAAAACAAAATCCCTCCAAAACATATGCAAATTAATACTATGAAATTTAATAAATGTGTAACAAAACCCAAAACTTCAAAGTACTCACGATTTGCAAAAAATCCTCCAAACAAAACATGTGCAAAAACTTTAAAGTGACCACAATTTACAAAACCAACCTTTAAATAAAACATGTCCAAAAAAAAAACCTCAAAATAATTAACCACACTTTGCAAAAAATCAAAACCTTTAAATAAAACATGTCCAAATTAATACTATGATGTCTAAAATATGTGCAAATTAATATTATGAAATCTAAAATAAATGAAATATAACTTTCGCTTATAACAGCTAATAAAAGTTCTTTGCTGTTTTTTGTAATTACTGCATGTTGTTTTTATCAAAACTAATTACACGTTGATGAAACTATAAACACATAAAAAAAAACCAAGCTCACATTTCATACAACAAACATTTCACACGTTTTAAATCTTATTTGACTCTTGGATGCTCTTTGATTTTAAAAATTTAATGTGTTATAGTCTCATTAACGTGCAATTAATTTTACCAAAAGAACGGTATTAACAAAAAACGTTTTATTAGTCAATTACAAAAAAAAAACGTTTTATTAGAGTGATTAATGAATAAGATCATAAAAATAGATTGTGAAAGGGAAAATTGTAACAAAAAAATAACTTTACAAAAAGGGCAAATAAAACATTGAACTTTAACACTTGGTGATTCTAAACATCGAATTTGTGTTGATTTTCCAATTACATCATAAATTTTTGTTGACAAAACCAAAATTACCCCATCGAATGATTTTTTTCTCTCAAATATTATTAATATTGATCGGATATAATCATTTATTACAAAAGAATTTATAAAATTGGACATAAATGAGATACCGTCCAATCATAGTTCGATAGTTTAGTAATCTATACTATTAAAAAAGAATTATTTTAAGACAATAACGTTGAATTTGTAAAAATTTACATTTTTAAATCCTTTATAAAAAAAATTAGTTACAAATAAATAAATAAACTTATTAAATTTACATTTTAACCCATATCAGATCATATCTTAAATAACCGATCATATCTAATAAAAGATTTATATTTTTTTAATAATTATTTTCTCTCATACTTTATTTTATCATACTTTTATAAAATAAATTTAAAAATTATATCAAAAAATTTATGAAAAATTTAGATATTTTTTCAATATATTTTATGCTTTAAATTTTTGAAAACGGACATATATTGCTCAACAAACTCGTGCATTATACGAGTCCATATCTAGTCTTATTATATAAAGTTGGATCCCAAAAGTTAGTAATTAACAAGATATTGACATGTGTCAAATCTAGTAATCCAAAATATTTATGTCTTTTCATATCTTATTATATAAAGTTGGATCCCAAAAGTTAGTAATTAACAAAATGTTGACACATGTCGTATCTTATTATATAAAGTTAGATCCCAAAAGTTAGTAATTAACAAGATGTTGACACGTGTCAAATCTAATGATCCAAAATATTTATGTATTTTCATATCTTATTATATAAAGTTGGATCCCAAAAGTTAGTAATTAACAAGATGTTGATACGTGTCAAATCTAATGAATCAAATATTTATGTATAGGGTTTTGTGCAAAAAAATCTTATTATATAAATTTGGATCTCAAAAGTTAGTAATTAACAAGATGTTGACACGTGTCAAATCTAATGATCCGAAATATTTATGTGTTTTTATATCTTATTATATAAAGTTGGATCTCAAAAGTTAGTAATTAACAAGATGTTGACACGTGTCAAATTTAATGATCCGAAATATTTATGTCTTTTCATATCTTATTATATAAAGTTGGATCCCAAAAGTTAGTAATTAACAAGATGTTAACACGTGTCAAATCTAATGATCCAAAATATTTATGTATTTTCATATCTTATTATATAAAGTTGGATTTCAAAAAGTTAATAATTAACAAGATATTGACACGTGTCAAATCTAATGAATCAAATATTTATGTATAGGGTTTTGTACAAAAAAACCCTCGGAATGACCACTATTTGCAATTTAACCCTCCAAGTAAAATAAATGCAAGTCAATACCATCAATTAAAAAGTCAATGCAATATAATCATTTGTCATTATTATTAAGTTTTTAAAATTACGATAAATAATATATCAAATTGAAGTTCCGATGATTAGAAATTCAAATATAATCTTAAAATTTGGTAAATTTATTGCATGTGATTGTAAAACCTTTTAAAAAAAATTATAAGGGTGAAATTGCATTGACCTTTTAGTTGATGGTATTGACTTGCATTTATTTTACTTGGAGGATTAAATTGCAAAAATTGATCACTTCGAGGGTTTTCTTGAATTGATTTGTACAAAACTCATATATGTAATTAAAGAATAAAATACACATTTCAATTTATATTAGTACTTGTTTTCAAAAATTACTTTTAATATTTTAAATATTATGAAAAAACTCGTGCATCGTACGGGTCCATATCTAGTATCTTATATAGAATCAAAAGAAATGGTGGGAGATTGACAAATATATTGAACGGTCAAAAATTACCTTTGGAATTTGTCGGTACCCGTCATAATAAAACAGTCAGAAAAATTATCGGAATGTTTGGGAGAATTGGCCAAATAACCATATTTGGTAATATAATTAAGAAAATAGCCATGATGTGGACTAAATTAAGAAACTAACATAAACCCTAATATTTTACTCTTTTATCCTTACTAACTGATGTAATTAATTGTGCTCAAAATTTAAAACAAAAAATATAAGACTTATGTGAATGAGAGAAACTTGAGAAAGTCTCCTCTCTACAGTATAATTATACTATATGGTATAAAACTACTATATAGTATAAAACATATAATACATAAATTGTTATCTATATGGTATATAAGGATGAGGAAATGGAAAAGAAGAAAGAGAAGGAGAATGAGAAATAAAAGGAGAATGAGAAAGACAAGAGAGAGTAGGAGGAGGATGATGAAGATGAAGGGAAAAAGGAGGAGGAAAATAATAATGAGAATGGAGAGGAGGACGAGTAGGGGGAGAAGTAGATAGAGAAGTAGAAGTAGAGGAGGATATGAGGAAGAAAGAAGAGGAATAAAAGAACAAATAAATTATGGTTGATGATATTTTTTCACAAATTAAGTATAAATTGATGGTTTTATAAGAAAATAAATATTTTATATCAAATAAATATTCTATTTATTAGTGTTTTATATAAAACTAGTTAATAACATATTTGTGTAGAAATTTTTTTATGTTTTTTTAAAAAAGTTTTTAACTTTGATTTAGTTTTTGAGAAATTTGGGTATTTATACAAGAAATGAAAAATAATTAAGAATCTAACAGTGGGTCCCACATCATCTTCTCTTTCATGGGGGCAAATACTATTTTGCCCCTATATTGATTTTAAAAAACTTGTAGCACAGTAACGTACGTAAAGGTATAAACACGTTATCAAGGTAAAGATAAATATTTTACCTTGAAAGTAGTGTGAAATATTGTTTGGCACCGTAATCAAAAAGAATCATGGTAACAACGTTAGCAAGGTAACATGCTGAAAATTGGTTTAGAATGGTAAAAATGTGAACAAAAATAAACATGGTAACAATGTTAGCAAGGTAACATGCTAGGGATTGGTTTAAAATGGTAAAAACGTGAACAAAACGAAACATGGTAACAATGTTAGCAAGGTTACATGCTAGAGATTGGTTTAGAATGGTAAAAATGTGAACAAAACGAAACATAGTAACAACGTTAGCAAGGTAACATGCTTAGGAACTACAATTATTCTGTTAATTATTAATTGTGTATTCAGATTACCAAGCTAACTATTATCGGTACCAATTTATAGGATTTACCATGATAATTTTATAGGATTAGTCCGAATAGGGGTATTTTCGTCCCCTTTTGTGAACAGCACCTACATGTCCTAGACTTGCTAGTTTCTTAATTATTTCCAAATTCATGTATATTGCCTTAATTTACCCTTAGTTTTTTTTATTAAAAGATATATTGTAAATATAATTAGAGGAGGAGAGGAGAAGTGAAGAAGAAGAAAAAAATAAAAATTAAATAAAAATGGTTTAATGGGAAATATTGTATAAAATATATGGAATATTGGTGTTTTTAGTGTTTTTGGCCATTAAGTAAACTATAGATCATTTTATGGCTATTTTTGCTAATTTCCCATGGTTAAACTTGTTGGTTTTCGTCAACAATAAAAACGCCGTCTGTTTAACTGTCATAATTTTTGATTATGTTTGTATTAGGTCGTTAAATAATCCATCGATCGTCCGTCGTAAATTCAGACGATTTTTCTTTCTGTCGGATTTTCCGTCGGAAACGCTTTGTTTTGTTGTAGTTAAGAAACTTCATAAATAAATTTGGAAAGTGTCATCAATCTGATAATTTAGATAATGAAGTCTAATAAGGGTTTAGTCATTCACGCATTTGAGTATTTTCATCTTTATATAAATTTTGGATGAACTGGAGTTGATCATTTTTACTCTACTATTTTAATCATTCCGGTTTTGGCATAAGTTAGGGTCATCGCTTCATTGGTTTCATATGAGAGAATGGCGTTTTCACACGGTTTTAGCGACAAGCTTGCAAGAGAAATGAAAATTTAGAAACATAAAAAGAAACTAAAAAGCACACATAAAACCAAAGAAGATGCATGGTGTATGAACGACGTGCAGGACCCGAGTTCCTGGACGAAATGTTATCGTTGAATACTGGTTGAATCACATCAATTACAAGATGCTACATGATAGTACTCCGGCCGCACACGCTGCATTGAACATAATTTCTAACACCGGTGGTACTGCGAGCGCAGCAGCGACCATCGCCAGGTTCCTTTGTTGAGTTGATCTCTCATCGTACAAATTTATGTTTTCCTTCTGCGCCTTGGTGAAATTCTCGTTGAGTGTAGAAACCATTTTCTCGTGCGCAGCATAAGTCTCTTTAAGCTTATTTTTCACCTGAAAGAGAACTTATATCAGTAGCGTGTTAGGATCAGTTAATGAACCAAAAGATCTTATATTAATACCGTATATTCCATTTGGCTCATCTTATTATCATACGACATTTGTAACTGCTTATTCTTTTCTGCAAACTCTGCTTCTCCAAAGTTTCTAGCTTTAATATCCTTCTGTTGTTGCCTAAACCTTTCAGTCTCTTCCTGAGAATGGGTAGATTCAAAATGTAACAAATTTTTTTTATAGAACTACTATACAAGTAGATGTTACTAATGATCAGAGCGGAATTTAGTCCCATGCATTTGAAACATTTGAATGGGCCCCGATTTTCTATGGGCTCCGATTGGTAAAAGTTCAATGACATAATTATATATATATATAGTAACATATAGTAAAATTTTGATATACAAAATAAAAGATAGATAACAAAACTATATGTGATGTAAATATTTAAAAAAAAAAATTATTTTGTATGAAGCCCGAATATTTCAGGACCTGCTCTGCTAATGATGCACACTAATTGTTCACAAGTTAACTTTTAAACCTTGATTTCACGATGCATCTGCCCTTTAAACGGTATCCCATGAGTGCGCCCTTCAATCTTTGCGACAAGATCAAGAAACTTCTTGACTTGCTTGACCTTCTTGTCTCTAACCGTAGTCATATTATCAAACATGACTGTTCTATCGCCACATAAACTGAGAATTGACTGAAAAGTGTACAATGCATATTCAAAGTATATGTACATATATATGCAAAAAAACCAGGTGTATTACGATAAAAACAAATCACAGACCTTAAAAATATCGGGAGAATTATGTACATAGTCGTTAAGTGTTTTGCTTTCTGCTTCCAACTCATCACCGCCGGTGAATAGAACGAGCATATAGTCAAGGATTTCAGTACCGAAAATGATTAACAAAGTACTAAGTGTGTTCAACTCCTCCTGGGTAAACCGAGTTCTCACGGATAGAACTAAAACTACAACATCTAATCCTCCTTCCGCCAGCTTAAGGCAGTTGATTATTTCTCTACTGATGGAGCCATTAGACACCGATCCATCAAATAGACCTGTATATATCGACATCAAACCCTGATGTTGATGAACTATAGTACTTTTTTATTTGGTAACTCAAGAGTTCCCAAACCTTATGGGAGGGGTCTGAACTATACGTATTTGACCAAATATAACAATTAATTAACATAAAGACTATCTGAGTATAGGCC
>WJSH01000176.1:3315-15837 GCA_009757365.2 Lepidium campestre | reverse complement strand
CAGATTTAGAAATCTCTAGAAGTTTTGAATTAACTGTGTATAATTCTTTGATTTTAAATCATATAAAGTATATTTTGTGTGTATTTTGTAAATCTAACTCAAAATAATATGTTTTGAATAAGCATTTAGAATCTTTGTATTTTAAGGAGAAATTGAGTGTTCAAATCTTACCCAGCTTCAGTTGGACCATTTAGGTTATGAATCGGGTCTTGTCGATTCAATTGTTAACAAAAAATGAGAAATTGAGTACCAAATCTATTTAAATTCATTAAAAAATTCATACTCAAATCTTTAATGTTGAATCAAGGTTATTTTAATTAAAATTTACAAATGATAAAACTAATAAGGCACCATCTTAAATAGGGTTTACAAATAATATAATCAATAACACATGATTTTTAAGGATTTGTAAATCCATCAAAATGAGACATCCAATAAAATAATTTTTAATTTGAAATTAGGTTTCTTAAAATGCTATTTTGTGAAGTCTAATGTCAATTTAAGGACATACAATATATTATTGTATCCATGGATAGTAATTGTTCAGTCTATATAAAATTACTATTTTATACAAAAGATATATTAAAGAAAATTATATAACATGTCAGTTAATCAAGGTGATTCTTGTAAACACTTCAACGCCATTTATTAAGACAAGTTGATAACTTGAGATCGAAGTTACGTGAACGTAGCTACATGGTTCACCCAAGTTTCATGATTTTTTAAGTCTTCACGGCAGCTACGTAGGTACGTACAAGTTGTTTTGGTAATATATAGTGGAAATGTCATAACTGAAATCTTACTTGGTGACATAATTGTTTTTGTCACCAATTAGATCGAGAAAACTCGATCCATAATCTAAATATTTCAACTGGAACTGAATGAGATTTGAACTTACTACTTGGTGTCAACCTAGATCGGAGGCAAGCCAACTGGGCTATCTACTTATGGGTGACATAATTTGTAAATATATCAAGCACATCCCATAAGTAAGATTTTTCAAAAAGAGATCTAGATTCCTCAGACATTGAAAGCTTAAACTCGAGATCATCAACATTCAAAGCAAAGAGATAATTAATATCCAAAGCACACTTCATGGTAATTTCTAGCAATCTTCTCTACTTTTAAGGTACCTAGTCTTTGAGATTCACATAATAAATCATAGTATTCATCAATGAGCTTGGGAGTATGCGAACTAGAAACTACGTACATCTTCAATGCAAGACAATTGACTACCCTCATAATCATAGATTTCAAAGGTTGAGTCAAAAATACCTACTAGTTGGTATGGTGGAACCCAATAAATTACCTCTTCAAGCATATAAGCTACCTTGATCTCAAGAGCTGTAAGCTCCCTTCCTTCAAGTGCTGCCCGATATGACATGAGGTACATCATTATCATAATCATGAGATCACTCCTTGGTAATGTCGGGTTTTCTTTGCAAAGCTCATCCAACTCCACCTTTTGTTCAGGTGTGAGTACACCTTCATCAAACGGTAGTTCCTCATATGGCTCATCTTGAATGTATTCATCAAACATGACATCCTCTTCTTGTGACCTATCATTATAGTCCATGGCCATCAACTATAAGAAACAAATAAAAGAAAATATCAGTAAAAATTACTATCTTAGACTAAAGTTCAATCTTAGATCAAAAGGTAACACAATTGGTCCCCGGTAACGACGCCAAAAACTTGATAACACATAGTTTTAACCATATTATCCTACTGCAAGTGCACAGTAAAACGAAGTAGTATTCTAGGGATCGAATCCACGTAGACAAAGTAGTTACACTATCAATCTCTAAATCAAACTTAAGCTTAAACAAAACAAAATAATTGTGGTGATTGCAAACAAATAAATCAAGCAGTGAAACGATATAAATTCGATAATTAAAAACATCAAGTTTAAGGAATTCATCAGAAAATCAGAGATTTAAATCAGGACACTATTCATGGCATAGTTTAAATCAATTCTCGAACACATGACACAAATGTATAGCAATACATGTAGCCATCAAAACAGCTCTTTGTCTGGTTGGCAAAAGCTTTAAACAAAATTCTCTGAATTCCACAAGATCTCATGAAGTGAAACTTCCTTTGGCTTTATTCTCAAATTTTTATTTTTACTTAAGTTTAATAAGAAAACCGAAAAAAAAAGAGAATTATGAAAAGGGTGATTTACTAGAATAATCTTCTGAAACTCCAAAGTTTACTAGAATAGTTTAAAATTATTAAATTACTCAAATAATTCAAACAAATCTTTAAATACCATTTTACCTTTTTTCATGTGTAGACAAAATATTTACGAAAATGCCATTAATGAAAAATGACAAAAACCTACTATGCTGAAACGCTCATGTGTGGTAGGTTTTAGGAAAACGCGTAGATTTGTTTCATGTGTATAGTAGGTTTTTAGATTGATTGTAGCTGCGGGTTTGGTAGGTTTGTTTCTCATGTATAGTAGGTTATTGGATCGTGTATAGTAGGTTTTAAGGTCTAACATAGTAGGTTTTCGGTAAGAGAAATTCATGTTCATATTTCTTGTTTGGTAGGTTTGTTTCTCATGTATAGTAAAGTTTTTGGATCATGTATAGTAGGTTTTTAGGTCTAATGTAGCACGTTTTTAGAAATAAAAATTCATGTTCAGATTTCTCGTTTGGTAGGTTTGTTTCGCATGTATAGTAGGTTATTGTATTGTGTATAGTAGGTTTTTTGGTCTAACATAGTAGGTTTTTAGAAATAGAAATTCATGTTCAGATTTCCCGTTTGGTAGGTTTGTTTCACATGTATAGTAGGTTATCGTATAGTGTATAGTAGGTTTTTAAGTCTAACATAGTATGTTTTTAGAAATAGAAATTGATGTTCAAATTTTCCGTTTGGTAGGTTTGTTTCGCATGTATAGTAGGTTATCGTATCGTGCATAGTAGGTTTTTAGGTCTAACATAGTAAGTTTTCGGTAAGAGGAATTCATGTTCAGATTTCGTGTTTGGTATGTTTGTTTCTCATGTATAGTAGGTTATTGGATCGTGTTTAGTAAGTTTTTAGGTCTAACGTAGTAGGTTTTTAGAAATAGAAATTCATGTTTAGATTTTCTGTTTGGTAGGTTTGTTTCGCATGTATAGTAGGTTATCATATCGTGTATAGTAAGTTTTTAGGTCTAACATAATAGGTTTTTAGAAATAGAAATTCATGTGGGTGAATTACTAGACTAGTCCGAAAAGATGGGTTAATTACTAGAGTAGTCCGAAAAGATTGAAATTACTAGACTAATCTTTCGAGGTCATATAATACCGTTTTACCCTTATTTTCTTTGTCGGAAAAAAAATATTTACGAAACTACCATTAATGAGATATTCCACGTCAGCAGAGCATGCAAATCGAGAATGTCAGAGATTTTGTAGGTTTACGGATCGTTTGTTGTAAGTTTACGAATCCTTTGTTGTAAGTTTACGGATCCTTTGTTGTAAATTTTCAAAATACGCTTTGTAGATTTACATAACCTTTCAATGTAGGTTTTGGGTATCTGAGCTATGTAGGTTTACTTATCACGCCTTTTAAATTTTCAAGTTTTTTAATTCTTGAAAAACTTCCCATGTGTTGTAGGTTTACATTTTGTTCGATGTCGGTTTTCAGTTTGCTCGTTGTTGGTTTTTGTTGACTTTATAGTAGGTTTACGATACATTTATCCCTCCTCACTCTTAGTATATTCGGTATGTAGGTTTTGACTTTTTTTCATTGTAGGTTTATGGATCCTTTATTGTAGGTTTTCAACATCTGCATTGTCGATTTCGCAAACCTACATTGTAGGTTTACCTGACCTTGCAATGTAGGTTTTGTGTTCCTTCATTGTAGGTTAACTTATCACTCCTTGATCATGTTTTGTAGGTTTACATTTTGTTCGATCTCGATTTTCAGTTTGCTCATTGTAGGTTTACGATACATTTATCATCCTTACTCATAGTATATTCGGTATTTAGGTTTTGACTTGTTTTCGTTGTAGGTTTATGGATCATTTGTTGTAGGTTTTTAACATCTACATTGTCGATTTCGCAAACCTACATTGTAGGTTTACCTGACCTTACAATGTAGGTTTTGTGTTTCTTCGTTGTATGTTAACTTATCACTCCTTGACCATGTTTTCTAGGTTTACATTTTGTTCGATGTCGATTTTCAGTTTGCTCATTGTAGGTTTGTGTTGACTTTATTGTAGGTTTACGATACATTTATTCCTCCTCATTCTTACAACGTTCAGTATGTAGGTTTTGACTTGCCTTCGTTGTAGATTTACGAATCCTTTGTTGTAGGTTTTCCACATAGGCTTTGTCAATTTTGCAAACCTACTATGTAGGTTTATCTCACCTTTCAATGTAGGTTTCATGTTCTTTCGTTGTAGGTTTTTGATGACTTCATTGTAGGTTTACGATACATTTTTTCTTATGTTCGGTATATAGGTTTTCACTTGCTGTCATTGTAGATTTAAATAAACCTATAACCCTTGACAATAAACTTACATAACCTCAACCAAAAACCTAGAAAACGTTAATCGAAAACCTATATAACGATAATATTTCATGCTTAATAACAACATTCAGAAACCTACATAACACCTATCTGAAAACCTACAAAACCATAAATATTTCACAGTTGAATGAAACATACATAACATATATCTGAAAACCTACATAACCATAAATATTTCACGGTTTATAGGAAACCTACATAATATATATATAAAAACCTACATAACCATTAATATTTTACACTTAATAACCAAATCAAGAATCCTACATAACAAATATCTATAATGTACGTTTAGTTTGCCTATATATAGTGTCTGCGCATTGTATGTATTTAACACTTTCTTATAGATTTACTTTTGGGCCTTCAAACAAGTTTGTCATTGTCGACTTATGTCACATGTTTTGTAGGTTTGTTGTTAGTATTTTGTAGGTTTATCGCTGTAAAACATATTTCTCTATTGTAGGTTTTCTTTTTATGTTTTGTAGGTTTTTCGTCACTATTTATCATCTTCAACCTAACTTCTCAAAAAATTCAAAATTTTCTCATTAATCTTGTAATTTCGTGTTCTAATCAAGTTACCCAACCAATATTGAACAAAATGCAATTCAATTAACTCAACAAAACCCTCAAATTCGAGTTTTATGAAAAACACTCAATTTGAAGTTTTTGAACTCTCATAAAAATTGAGTTAATGAACACATACCTTAGAGGAGTGATGAAGATGACTATAGAGTACCTAAAACTTAAAGAAATCGACGCAAAATCACAACAAATCTTGGAAAAAAATTCATTGTTTCTTCTTATTCGTCGGCGAAGAAGAATAAAAAATGGATATTTTATAGATTATTTAAAAAAATTAAATCATAATGGTATTTTTGTAATAAACAAAGGACACCAAGAAAATCATGTAATTTACTCAACTTGGAAAATATCAAACTTGCCAAAAGACTAGTTTAGTAATTAACACATCTTATTAGATATTCTAGTAATTATTTCAATTCTTCATGTTCAGATTTCCTGTTTGGTAGATTTGTTTCTCATGTATCGTTGGTTTTTGGAACGTACATGGTAGGTTTTTAGGTCTAAATAGTAGGTTTTTAGAAAGATGAATGCATTTTCAGATTTCTGGTTTGGTAGATTTGTTTTGTATGTACAGTAGTAGGTTATTGGAGTGTATAGTAGGTTTTTTGTTTCAGACAGACACAACTCCATTTACTCAGGTGTACGGACAGTTTACCCTGAAGCAAAGCATGAAGCATGTTCAGTCCATCTGACAAGGAACGTTAAAACCAGGTTTGGGAAGGTTAAAGGCTTAGCATATTTGGCTTCTAAAGTAGCGCACACATATACTGTTTCAGAATTTTAAAACATATTCGCAGAAATTGAGAGCCGTAGCATAGAATATGCAAATTACCTGAGAGGACTCGCCATTTCATATTGGAGCAGAATATATTTCCAAGGCCGAAGGTTTTACATAATGAGGAGTAATGTAGTTGTAGTAATTAAAGACATTGGAATTTCCAGTAGTCTCAATGGTGGAATCAGTTCTGATGATGATTATGAGATGGTTCTATGCAAGAAGAGAGAGAGCCACTAAGCATTAGAGTCCTTTAACCCCTAAAGTTGACAAACTGTTGATGAACAAACTCACTGAATCTGCAAGTTTCATTGTTAATCTTGCAAGCAACAACATATATCAAGTGAACAACATCAATGCAAAGACTTTCATCTTGACATTGACAGGAAATCTTGCACTTGCAGAGTTTTTGAGACCATAGGTATACCTTGTGCACATGCATTAGCGACTACACGTGCTGATGGCTTCCTTATTGCAGCACTGGTTAACTCTATGTACATCGTCGATGTGTGGAGAAAGGCATATAAAGACGTTGTCATGCCAATTATACCAACCACAGGTGAACAAACATTTCTCGCTGACAACCACAACTCAAGCCTACTTCCACCTGAAACAAGGCAATCAGCAGGTTACCATACGAAGAGAAGAATTCCATCCATAGGTGAAACATATGTTCGCATCGAAAGTCAAAAACACTTTTATCAGAAAAGAAAGAGAATTGGGAGTCTAGAATTTACCTTGCATGGAGCAAGACATGGCAAAATGAAACCAAGAAAGTGCTCACGATGTCAAGCATCTCGCCACAACAAGGCCACATGCAATGACCTCATTCGGTGAAGGTAAACCAAAAACATTTTCAAAAATAGCAGAACAGAGGTCGCACAACTAACACCGCAACTGTATATTTGTACATACACGGAATAGGAGGGGGTCGATGGTCAGGATTTTGGTTTAATCTGAGAAGAAGATGGCTCACATAAAGTGGTGCATAGTACCTTCACGTGGCAAGCCAAATCTTTTGAAGTGTCTGATGGAAGAAATGACAACACCATCAAAATGTATAGAAAAATACATTAAGTATTTGTAAGAATTTTGTTAAAACTAAGTTATGCTATGTGGAAGTAATGATGCCCGTACTTTAACAGTCATACTATAAGGAAAAGCATTTAAAACCGAAAACAAATCTGGCACACCCACCTGCCAACAATAAAAAGTCCAATTAAGAGCTTCAGATAGGATAACTGACGTTTACCTGAACCCTCTACTGAAGGGACAAGACAACCATTTCTATCCCACTACAATTGCGTAACCTAAAGGGTTAGCTGAAGATTATATGCATGGTGAAATGATCTAAAATGCACTCCTATCAGCCATAGCCAAGAGATTCGATTAGTGGCATATAGATGAGTTAGAGTTGGTGTCAATACCTTCTTTATGAGCAATCGAGTTCTCCTAATTGATTGAATTAGTCACGCTTTCATTTGGGGTATTGAGATTCTCAAGTATGTATCTAAGAGTGGTGGCACCAGATTGATTGTTTTCCACCGACTCATAGATTTGTAGTCTCGTCTTCGTTCACTATGGACCAGCTGAGATGAGGATGACATTAGTTGATACAAATTAGCATTAGTTAATGATAAAATTAGTTACATCAATTGTATAAATTAACATAGTATGTGAGTCAATTCTTACAGAGTCGCAGTTGTATCAGTGATGTAAATTGTGGTTGTATCAAGCAACAATTAACGTAAAGAAATAAAATAAATGATATAATATACTTCTAATTAATTACTTACCCCTGGGAAGTATTTGTGAGAGTTACATTGCTTATGAAACCACATGAAGGAGCCGTATATCAACTAAGTTCAGACCATTCGATTGTGTACATTTTCAGTTTAAGAAAATTTTCATCATCCTTTTGACTTGGAGAAAGAATACTTAAAGATATGTATTATTACAAGGCTTACAGCAGTAGGGAATATGCAATCGGAAAAGATTATTAGGAAAAGCCAAAAAGAAAAGAACACATTGCACAATATTAAAGTAGATAAAAATCTGGACAATGAGAGACGACCAGCCAAACATGTTTGTTGGATCTTCTATCAGTAGTTTTGTCAGCAACGTTAGCAACATCAATCACATAATGTTGCATATCCAGTGAGCCTCTCTCTCACCAGACGTAACTGCTCTTTTGCTCTGTCTTTTAGTAGTCGCCCAGCCTAACAATTAACCACACTATATTAGAATAAAGCATACAATCTAAATTCTATCGCAAAAAAACAAAAGGCATAGTCCTTACCAATTGGCCCTTATAAGTCTGTAGTAATACTAAATAAATATGTAACCATCACACATAGATGTTATTCTAGTAATTAAATTCTTAGCACAGAAGTCTACAGCTAGATATAATTTGTAACAACTATGAAATAAATATGCAAGAGACTTGCAAATTAAGTAAGTATGTTAGAGACTTAATAAGTCTGTTACATGATTAGAAAGTCTGTTACTTACAAACTCTGTAATAGACTTAGTAACTCTGTAACATACTTAAGTAATTTTGTAACAGACTTATGTAGGTATGTAGGGTCGTAAATGTGTAGGCACTACAAAATAACTCTGTAACATAATTACTTTGCAAACTTTGCCACATACTTAGTATGTACGAAATTTATAAGTATTATGCTTGGTTTGTAAGTTTGTACAAATTTAATAAGTGTGTAACAAACTTGGAAAGTATGTAGGCTCTACATCCGAATTGTTGACTCTGGCGAATTGGTTAATGTGATGGCATAATCGTAAATACTTTATTCTCAACATTACCTATTAAAGATACTTTAGTATTAAACAACCAACAAATTGGCGAACTTAAACCTGTATTAATCCAGTTATTATGTTTAGTTTGTGCCTTAGTCTAGTAATCTTCCGTATTTCTTATGTTACTTTTTTAAGAAAATTTTATTTCTTTCTTCCACATCATCTTGAAGCCCTCTTACGCCTGCCTCGTCTAGCACAAATTTGGGGACAAATTAGTTCAAAACAAGATTGCTGTTTTGGACACATGGTTTATTAGATACCGTTGAAAAGCTCTCAGTTTCTAGTTTTCAGATGTGGATCGGGAGATGTAGTTCATCATATGATCGATTTATAACTCATGATATGTTACAAAATATCATTTATCATGTGTATATTCCAACTAGCTAATATTCTATTTTATTTTTCTTATAACATTTGAATTTTGTGGTCATTAATATTTTAGTAGATTATCTATTTGGGTTTTTTTTTTTGGGTCCAGATTATCTATTTGGGTATTTAATATATATATATTTGAATTTTGTGGTCGTTAATATTTTAGAAAATTATCTATTTGGGTATTTAATGTATATATGGTGATAGCCATTCAACGGATATTTTTATATAATTAAATTTAAATTTAATAAAATTCAATTTATTCAATTTAAATTTTTAAAAATTCAGTATCATTTATAAATGACGTAAAAGCATGACAATGAGTAAAATAAAAGTGATGCAATAACAGGAAATTAATGTCAATTATTTATGTGATACATGTATTATCATTTTATTGATTAAAATATATGTAAATGACGCAAATATCTTTATCAATAAATTGATAAATGATAAAAAAAATATTATCACTTAAAATTTGACATTGATTTTGATATCACTTAATTGTAATTGATATAATTATTGCATCAGTTAAACAAGAATGATATAAATATTCAACATCAATTGTTTTAAATTGAAAACAATATTAACATAATTTATAATAATTGATACAATAGTAACTTAAATAGTAACTTCATTGTTTACAAGTATGTACACAAAATTGGTATCAATTACCCGATTTAAAAAAACAATTGATATCAATTGCAGTAAATGATGCAAATATTAATATCATTTATAACAATTGACACCATTTTTACATTCAATTATACTCCCTCCGTTTCATATTAGTTGTCATTCTAGGCATTTTTTCTTGTTTTAAATTAGTTGTCATTCTCATTTTTCAATGTAACTTTTTGTAAAAGTATTCAAAATATAATCTTGTAAATAAATGTAGTACTAATAAATATTGTAAATTGATATTATTTGTGAGGTTAATGTAGTCAATTTACAAAATTTCTTAATCTACGTAAAATAACTTAAAACTTCAAGAAAAATGAAACGGATAGAGTAATAATTAATACAAATATTAACATCATTTTTATAGTTGACACAAGTTAACATTAGTTACTGATAAAATTAGTTGCATCAATTGTATAAATTAACATAGTATATGAGTCACTACTTCCAGAGTCACAATTGTATAATGTAAATTGTGGTTGTATCAAGCAACAACTAATGTAAAAAAATAAAATTAATGATATAATATTACTTCTAATGACTTACCCCTGGGAAGTATTTGTGAGAGTTATATTGCTTTGAAACCACATGAAGGAGCCGTATATCAACTAGGTTCAGACCATTCGATTGTGTACATTTTCAGTTTAAAGAAAATTTTCATCATCCTTTTGACTTGGAGAAAGAATACTTAAAGATATGTATTATTACAAGGCTTACAGCAGTAGGGAATATGCAATCGGGAAACATAATTAGGAAAAGGCAAAAAGAAAAGAACACATTGCACAATATTAAAGTAGATAAAAATCTGGACAATGAGAAACGACCAGACCAAACATGTGTGGTCGATCTTTTATCAGGAGTATTTCATCAACGTTAGCAACATCAATCACATAATGTTGCATTTTACAGATCGATTGACCCTCTCTTTCACCTGACGTAACTGCGCTTTTGCACTGTCTTTTAGTATTCGCGCAGCCTAACAATTAACCACAGTATATTAGAATAAAGCATTTGGTGAAGCATAATTATTCCTGTACGTAAAGTTTATGTATACAAATTTACCGCTAATGACATCATTTTCAATTTCTCTTCATAATCCAATTGATACTTCTGCTTCAGCAAAGCTAGTTCTCCTGGTGAAAGGTTTTGAGATTCAATCTCCTTTTGCTTTTCCTTGAACTTGTCACTTTCTTCCTGAGAAACATATAAAAGGAATTTCTAGTTTGGTAGGGAGAACCGGAGAGCATGAACATAGTTTGATGATAAATTGTTATGTAATGTTATTGAAAATTATTTGTGTACAAGAAGACTCGCTGAGATGAGGATGACCATTTAACGAATTTAGATTCAAACTCACCTTTATAGCACGGTGCATTTCATCAGTATACGGTTTTCCTCCATTTTGCCTTGAAATATTATTGATGTGGCCCAGAAGCTCCTTAAGCTTCTCGGCCCTCTTGCCTTCATCCGTAGTCCTGTTATCTATCAACATCTTACGTCCACTACAGAGTTTGAGTATTCCCTAAAATTTCACAACAAGTACAACTTCAAACAAAAAATAAAAATAATCTTCTCATTAATAAAGAACAAACAAACAAATAGGCAAACTGACCTTCAGATTCTCAGGGCAATCATCACCCAAATAATCGTCCAACGTCATCTCATCCGCTGCTAACTCGTCACCTCCGGTGAATACAACAATGACATAATCAATGATTTTGCTCTCAAATATGACCTGCAAGGTATTAAGTGTGGCCTCTTCCTCCTGTGTAATCCGATTCTTAACAGATAAAACTAACAGCACAGCATGTATTCCTTCTTCCGCCATAGTTAAGCACCTGACTATTTCCTCACTGATATAGTCAGCGGACACAGATAAGTCGAACAAACCTGTATCAGTAACCATAGTAAAGTCAAGACTTTGATGAATTAAACTTTGTTGTTGGCAAGGTTCTACGTTATTCTCGAGTTACATCTGAACAGGGTTATAAGTCTGGGCATATGGATATTTGGTTCGGGTTCGGTTCGGATATTTCGGATTTCGGTACTAGGGTCGAGGCACCATTTGGGTAATTTTAAAATTTCGGTTCGGGATTGGTTCGGTACTTGTCAAATTCGGATCGGTTCGGATAGTTGATTGGATATCCATATTAGAACAAAAAAAATTCGGATATGGTATAATTCAAATATTTTTTTATCCGAATTTATCCAAACTAACCATATATACCCAAAATATTAAAAAAAAAAAAACAATTTAAAATCTGTAAATTAAAATAAAATTCTAAACAAAAGTTTGTATTCTTGGTCTTTGATCTTTATTTTATGAAGTTAAGTTGGAAAAAAAAAATTTATATTGTAAAACATCATAACACATAGAATAAAAACTACATAACTATTTTCGCCTACATAATTTGAAAATAGTTAACTTGTGAAAATAATTCACATAACAAAACTAACAAATACTAAAACAATAAAAATAAAAAATAACTAAGAAAAGATAATTTAGATTTACTTGAAATTGTTTTTCGGATTCTAAAGTGTTAGATTTAAAATTACTTTTTAAAAAAAGATTAAAAGAGGTAAATTGGAAAAATATATCAAGGTTATATTATAAAAAAAAAAGTAAAAAATATTTGGATATTTTCGTATACACGTTCAGTTCTCGGATAATATCTAAACCGAACCGATATCCGAAAGTACCTAACACCAAGATCCAATCGGAAATTTTAAGAGATCCAAAACCAATCAAAACCGTAATTTTCGGTTTGGTTCCGGTTCGA
>WJSH01000168.1:34028-50373 GCA_009757365.2 Lepidium campestre | reverse complement strand
GTGTTATATACCACTAATGTATTATATTATATACATAAAAACTTAGTTTCATTGTATCTTTATTCTTACAATTGTAAATGGGAGAGAATTTCACTTTGTATTGGTTGTAAAAATTTGTAACGGAATTGTTTTTTTCATTTTCTATTTATTAGCACACTTGTCAATTTATTTTTATAAAAGTTCTTAATTCTTTTTGTATTTGAGCTTTAATAACATATATCTAAAATAACCAACATTCTTTAATATCAATTGGAATTTATTTATACATGTAATTAATGATAAAACGTGAATGTTACAGCAGAATAATGTAATAATTGTTAGTAGAAAAACTGAATTGAAATAAAATTTCAATTTAAACTTATTAACCTTGAAAAGTTAATTTTAATAAAGCTACTTACTTTTTTGAATTTATTAATATTTATAATTTGATAGGTAAATATTATACGTCATTTGTTCTTTTTTCATGTTTTATAAGATATTTATAAGGTTATTATGATTTTTCACGTTTTAGAAAAACGTTATATAACACTAAAATATTAAAAATCATATATATAAAAACAGATTTTGAATGTCCCTTTATAATTTGAGTTATGGTAATACCACTTGTTCATTTTTTTCATATTTTATGAAATATTTATAAGGTTATTATGATTTTCACGTTTTAGAAAAGTGTTATATAACACTAAAGTATTAGAAAAACAGATTGTCATTGCCTCTTTATAGTTTGGGTTATGATAATATACACTTGTTCATCCTTTTCATGTTTTATGAGAAGTTTATAATGTTATTATGACTTTTACGTTTTAGAAAACCGTTATATACCGTTAACGTATTCAAAATCATGTACATAAATAACAGAGTTTCATTTTCTCTTTATTCTTACCCTTATGAATATACTTTTTAAAACTCTCTTGTAATTGGCTGTAAACATTTTTAAAGGGGAGAGAATTTCACTTTTTATTGGTTGTAAAAATTTGTAACAGAAAAAGATTTCACTTCCTATTTATTATTACACTTGTCAATTTATTTTTATAAAAGTTTTTAATTCTTTTTGTATTTGAGCTTTAATAACATATATCCAAAAAACCAATATTCTTTAATATCAATTGAAATTTATTTATACACGTTATTAATGATACGAACGTGAATGTTACAGCAGAATAATGTAATAATTGTTAGCAAAATAATGTAATAATTGTTAGTAAAAAAATTGAACTGAAATAAGATTTCAATTAAAATTATAAACTTTGGAAAATTAATTTTAATAAATTAATCAACTTACTTTTTTTTGAATTTATTAATATTTATAATTTGGTAGGTGAATATAATATATCATTTGTTCATCATTTTCATGTTTTATGAGATATTTATAAGGTTATTATGATTTTTACGTTTTATAAGAGGGTTATATAACACTAAAGTAATAAAAAGCGTATACAGAAAAACAGATTTTGATTGTCCCTTTTTAATTTGGGTTATAATAATACCACTTGTTCATCTTTTTTATGTTTTATAAGATATTTATAAGATTATTATGATTTTCACGTTTTATAAAAGCGTTATATACCACTAACGTATTATATTATGTACATAAAAGCTTAGTTTCATTGTCTCTTTATTCTTACATTTATCAATATATTTTTTTAAACTCTCTTTTTGTGGGTTGTAAACGTTTGTAAATGGGAGAAAATTTCAACTTTTATTGGTTGTAAAAATTTGTAACAAAAAAAAATTCATTTTCTATTTATTAGTACAGTTGTCAATTTATTTTTATAAAAGTTCTAATTCTTTTTGTATTTGAGTTTTAATAACATATATCCAAAAAACCAACATTCTTTAATATCAATTGGAATCTATTTATACACGTAATTAATGATACAAACGTGAATGTTACAGCAGAATAATGTAATAGAAAAACTGAACTAAAATACAATTTCAATTAAAATTTATAAACCTTGAAAAGTTAATTTTAATAAATTAAGCAAATTACTTTTTTTTTTGAATATTTGGTAGGTGAATATTATATGTTATTTGTTCATCATTTTCACGTTTTATGAGATATTTATAAGGTTATTATGATTTTTCACATTTTAGAAAACCGTTATATAACATTAAAGTATTAAAAATTGTATACATAAAAACAGATTTTGATTGTCCCTTTATAATTTGGGTTATGATAATAGCACTTGTTCATCTTTTTCATATTTTATGAGATATTTATAAGGTTTATTATGATTTTCAAGTTTTAGAAAATTGTTATATAACACTAAAGTATTAGAAATCATATACATAAAAACTGATTTTCATTGTCTCTTTATAGTTTGGGTTATGATAATATTCCACTTGTTCATCTTTTTCATGTTTTATGAGAAGTTTATAATGTTATTATGATTTTCACGTTTTAAAAAAAAGTTATATACCATTAACGTATTCAAAATCATATACATAAATAACAAAGTTTCATTTTATCTTTATTTTTACCCTTATCAATATACTTTTTAAAACTCCTTTTTAATTGGTTGTAAACATTTTTGAAGGAAAGAGAGTTTCATTTTTTATTGGTTGTAAAAATTTGTAACGGAAAAAGATTTCATTTTATATAAATTTTTTTAATTCCTTTTATATTTGAGCTTTAATAACATATATCAAAAAAAATCAATATTCTTTAATTTTGAAATTTATTTATACACGTAATTAATGATACAAACGTGAATGTTACAGCATAATAATGAGAACTAAAATAAGATTGAAATTAAAAGTTATAAACCTTGAGAAGTTAATTTTAATAAATTAATCAACTTACTTTTATGAACTTATTAATATTTATAATTTGTTATGTGAATTTGGTATTATAATATTTATAATATGTCACTTGTTCTTCTTTTACATATTTTATGAGATATTGATAACGTTATTAGAAAAGCGTTTTATAATATTAACGTATTCAAAATCATATACATAAATGACAGAGTTTCATTTTCTCTTTATTTTTACCCTTATCAATATACTTTTTAAAACTCTCTTATAATTGGTTGTAGACATTTATAAAGGGGAGAGAATTTTACTTTTTATTGGTCGTAAAAATTTGTAATAGAAAAAGATTTCATTTTCTATTAATTATTACAACTATCAATTTATTTTTATAAAAGTTTTTAATTCCTTTTGTATTTGAACTTTAATAACATATATCCAAAAAACTAATATTTTTTAATTTTGAAATTTATGTATACATGTAATTAATGATATAAAGTGAATGTTACAGTAGAATAATATAATAATTGTTAGTAGAAAAATTGAACAAAAATAAGATTTTAATTAAAAGTTATAAACCTTGAGAAGTTAATTTTAATAATTTGGTAGGTGAATATTATATGCCATTTTTTCATTTTTTCACGTTTTATGAGATATTTATAAGGTTATTATGATTTTCACGTTTTAGAAAAGCGTTATATAACACTAAAGTATTAAAAATCGTATACATAAAAACAGATTTTGATTATCTCTTTATAATTTGGGTTATGATAATATACCACTTGTTCATATTTTTCATGTTTTATAAGATGTTTATAATGTTATTATGATTTTCACGGTTTAGAAAAACATTATATACCATTAATGTAAAATCATATACATAAAAATAGAGTTTCATTATCTCTTTATTCTCACCCTTGTCAACATACTTTTGAAAACTCTCTTTTAATTGGTTGTAAACATTTGTAAAGGGGAGAAAATTTTACTTCTTATTGGTCGTAAGAATTTGTAACGGAAACAAATTTATTTTATTTTATTTATTAGTACACTTGTCAATTTATTTTTATAAAAGTTATTAATTTTATTTGTATTTGAGCTTTAATAACATATATCCAAAAAATGCAACAATCTTTAATATCGATTGAAATCTATTTATACACGTAATTAATGATACAAAGGTGAATGTCACAGCAAAATAATGTAATAATTGTTAGTAGAAAAATTGAATTGAAATAAGATTTCAATTAAAAGTTATAAACTTTGAAAAGTTAATTCTAATAAATTAAGCAACTTACTTTTTTCGAATTTAATAATATTTATAATTTGGTAGGTGAATATAATATGCCATTTGTTCAGTTTTTTCATATTTTATGAGATATTTATAAGATTATTATGATTTTCACAAGCGTTATATACCACTAACGTTTTAAAAATTATATACATAAAAACTAAGTTTAAATATCTCTTTATAATTTGGGTTATAATAATATACCACTTTTTCATCTTTTTCATGTTTTATAAGATGTTTATAATGTTATTATGATTTTCAAGTTTTAAAAAGCGTTATATGACACTAACATATTAAAAATTATATACACAAAAACAAAGTTTCATTGTCTCTTCGTTCTTACCCTTATCAATATACTTTTGACAACTCGCTTTTAGTTGATTATAAACGTTTGTAAATAGGAGATAATTTCACTTTTTATTGATAGTAAGAATTTGTAATGAAAAAAATATTTATTTTATTTTATTTAATAGTACACTTGTCAATTTATTTTTATAAAAAGTTCTTAATTCTTTTTGTATTTGAGCTTTAATAACATATATCTAAAAAACAATATTCTTTAATATCAATTGAAATTTATTTATACATATAATTAATGATTCAAACGTCAATGTTACATGAGAATAATGTAATACATGTTAGTAGAAAAATTGAACTGAAATAATATCTCAATTAAAAAGTTATAAACCTTGAAAATTTAATTTTAATAAATTAAGCAACTTACTTTTTTGAATTTATTAATATTTATAATTTGGTAGGTGAATATAATATGTCATTTGTTCATTTTTTTCACATTTTATGAGATATTTATAAGGTTATTATGATTTTCACGTTTTAGAAAAGTCTTATATAATAATAAAGTACTAAAAATCGTATACATAAAAATAGATTTTGATTCTCTCTTTATAGTATAGGTTATGATAATATACCACTTGTTCATCTTTTACATGTTTTATAAGATACTTATAAGGTTATTATGATTTTCATGTTTTAGAAAAGCGTTATATAACAGTAAAGTATTAGAAATCATATACACAAAAACTGATTTTCATCGTCTCTTTATAGTCTGGGTTATGATAAAATACCACTTGTTCATCATTTTCAAGTTTTATGAGATGTTTATAATTTTATTATGATTTTCATGTTTTAGAAAAGCGTTATATATCATTAACATATTCAAAATCATATACATAAAAAAAAGTTTCATTGTCTCTCTATAATTTGGGTTATAATAATCGACCACTTGTTCATCTTTTTCATGTTTTATGAGATATTTATAAGGTTATTGGGATTTTAACATTTTAGAAAAATGTTATATACCACTAACGTATTAAAAATCATATACATAAAAACAAAGTTTCATTGTCTCTTTATTCTTACACTTATTAATATACTTTTTAAAACTCTCTTTTTGTTGGTTGTAAACGTTTGTAAATGGGAGATAATTTCACTTTTTATTGATCGTAAGAATTTGTAACGGAAAAAATATTTATTTTATTTTATTTATTAGTATATTTGTCAATTTATTTTTATAAAAAGTTCTTAAATCTTTTTTGTATTTGAGCTTTAATAACATACATCCAAAAAACCAATATTCTTTAATATCAATTGAAACTTATTTATACACGTAATTAATGGTTCAAACGTGAATGTTACATGAGAATAATGTAATAATTGTTAGTAGAAAAATTAAACTGAAATAAGATTTCAATCAAAAGTTATAAACCTTGAATTAAGCAACTTACTTTTTTGAATTTATTAATATTTATAATTTGGTAGGTGAATATAAATATGCCATTTGTTCATCTTTTTACGTTTTATGAGATATTTATAAGGTTATTATGATTTTCACGTTTTAGAAAAGTGTTATATAACACTAAAGCATTAAAAATCGTATACATAAAAACAGATTTTGATTGTCCCTTTATAATTTGGGTTATGATAGTACCACTTGTTCATCTTTTTTCATATTTTATGAGATATTTATAAGGTTTATTATGATTTTCACGTTTTAGAAAATCGTTATATAAAACTACAATATTAGAAATCGTATACATAAAAACTGATTTTCATTGTCTCTTTATAGTTTGAGTTATTATAATATACCACTTGTTCATCCTTTTCAAGTTTTATGAGATGTTTATAATTTTATTATGATTTTCATGGTTTAGAAAAGCGTTATATACCATTAATGTATTCAAAATCATATACATAAAATCTGAGTCTCTATATAATTTGGGTTATAATAATCGACTACTTGTTTATCTTTTTCATGTTTTATGAGATATTTATAAGGTTATTAAAATTTTAACGTTTTAGAAAAGTGTTATATACCACTAATGTATTAAAAATCATATACATAAAAACAAAGTTTCATTGTCTCTTTACTCTTACACTTATCAATATACTTTTTAAACTCTTTTTTTGTTGGTTGTAAACGTTTGTAAAGGGGAGAGAATTTCACTTTTTATTGGTTGTAAAAGTTTGTAACGAAAAAAAGATTTCATTTTTAATTTATTAGTACACTTGTCAATTTATTTTTATAAAAGTTTTTAGTTCTTTTTTGTATTTGAGCTTTAATAACATGTATCCAAAAACACCAATATTCTTTAATATCAATTAAAATTTATTGATACACGTAATTAATGATACAAACTTAAATATTATAGCAGAAAAATGTAATAATTGTTAGTAGAAAAATTAAACTAAAATAAGATTTCAATTAAAAGTTATAAACCAGTTAATTTTAATAAATTTAGCAACTTATTTTTTTGGAATTTATTAATATTTATAATTTGGTAGGTAAATATTATATGTCATTTCTTAATACTTTTCACGTTTTATGAGATATTTATAAGGTTATTATGATTTTCACGTTTTAGAAAAGCGTTATATAACAATAAAGTACTAAAAATGGTATACATAAAAATAGATTTTGATTGTCTCTTTATAGTATAGGTTATGATAATATATCACTTGTTCATCATTTACATGTTTTATGAGATATTTATAAGGTTATTATGATTTTTACGTTTTAGAAAAGTGTTATATACTAGTGGGAAACGTTCTTGCTTGGGATAAGGCATGGTTGATTGATTTCGCTATGTTCGATGTAGTAAAACTGTATCTGTTTTCGAGAAAATAAACTCGACTCCACAACCGAACATCAACTCCTTGCAAGTACGCATGAAGCCTTGGATCTAACGCCTCAATCTGAGCAAAGATAACGTTGAATTCGTCAACCTTATACGCCGTAGCAGCTTTCTTGAACAACTTAAACGACTCTCCCCCTCTAAATTTTGACAAAATATTTTTACGTAGGTGGTAGGTGCAAATTCTCCGAGATGAAAGTGGGTACACATTCTTTATGGCTTTACCAATAGATTTATGCTTATCTGATATAATGGCAAGTTCCGTGTCATCAAGGATAACACGGTTGAACTTTATAAAAAACTATTCCCAAGACTCATTATTCTCGGTATCAACCACACCGAAAGCCATAAGAAATATATTGAAGTTACCGTCTTGCATGGTCGCAGTTAGAAGAGTTCATTTATACTGGCCTTGCAAAAAGGTACCATCAACAACAACAACCTTTCTCATATAAGGAAATCTTCTAATACTTGCATCAAATGCTATGAATAAGAACTTGAACCTGTCTTGCATGTATACTTTGAGCTTGATAAGGGTTCCCGGATTTGCTCTTCTAATCACAAACAAGTACGAAGGAAGTTCTTCGAAACTTCTTTCAGAAGTTCCTGAAGCTAGTGCACGTGCTTGCTTTAGAGTACGGTGTGCCCTCCAGTATTGCATCTGCATAAACTACAATAATCAATGTCAAGATGAGAAAACACCTTACAAATTGAACTCTACCAAACAAGACGGGTAATAACGCCAACTATACGAATTAGTGATATTAACTCTACTACCCTATATATGCAACTATACCACACGGGTATCAACAAGTAAACTCTACCATGAGTGATATACTACTCTACCAAACTATATTCTGAACTCTATCACTCTATCATGTGAACTCTACCAACCTATGACGATTGTACCTTCAGACCAAATCGCTTGTTCAGTGAATCAGCGACATGATTAGGTAGAACAGAAGGCCCAATGCCACCTACGAATTCCATGTACAACCGTCCTAGAACTTCAGCAGATGCTTGGCGTGTCCAACCTGATCTCTTTGTTACAGAACAATTGTGTTCTCCACTATACTTCTGGACAAAGAAGCATGCACTATCGTCAATACGTGAAGCTCACACTCTCCACTTACAGTTTGGTACCCAATATTTCACATCAAACACTGATCTCGATGAAGCCACAACATCGAAGTCAAACCTCTGTAAGACTGACATAATCTTCAACCTCGTATCGAGATCATTTTTTGATGAATATCATTGTCCGACCGCCAAAGCTAGTGATGACATTTCTATGTTCAAATACTCAGCAATAAACTCTAACTCCTTTGTTTTCCCCGAGAGGTTTTGCTTTTCTTCTTCCTTGGATTTTCTACGGACACTGATATAATCCTCATCATCTAAGCTTGCACCATCTAAATCATCGCAATAGTCGAATCTGAATTCTGCATCTTCATCCTCAACATGTTCAAATTCGTTTTTAACTTTTTCCGTATTTCCCCCATACCTTGGTTCAGCTTTATTATACTGGGGGATCAACTTTACTACATATAGGATCAACTCTACCAAACCTGGGCTCAACTCTACCATCGTGTGAGTCAACTCTATTAAACGTCGAATCACAGTTCTTCCACTTACAATGAAATCTGCCATCACCGTCGTAGTTACCTTCTTCATGGAAACTTGCTGAAACCCGAGATCTAATGGAAATCTTTACACATAGACGAATTGCTTCTTTACGAAATTGTTGCACAAACACATGCAATTGTCTGTCGTTACTAACGAAGACGGGTGAAGTATCTTGTGGTAGTGATTGCATGACTAGATTTGACATGTAGCTTAATTTTACCTCATCAATTTGTTGATTCAAACCGAAATCTTCATACGCCATCCGCATAAATTCATCATAACTCAGATCTTCGCCAATCCCTATGATCTGACTTCTATATGTTTTGTCCACCAAAAAAATCCACTGGTTTTGGTTAAAACTCCAAATCCCAGAAACCAAAACGATTTTATCCATAGATCCTTAAAGCTTACGAAAACGAGTTGGAGCAAAAATACAGAATAAGAAATGAGCATAAGTGCAGCTTCAATGACGTCATTTATTGAGGAAGAAGGTGGGAGAGCGGCATGTGAGGTAATAAGTTAGGGGTAATTTCGTCATTTAAAAACATTAGGTTTCCACAATCAACTCTACCATGAAGGATATCTTAACTCTACTGTCCATTGTCCTTCACTCTACCATGGGTCAAAAATAACTTTACCATACACTACGTTTGGGAACTATCAACTCTACTGTGGGTCAGTTCTAACTTTACCATACACTACTTTTGCGGAATATCAACTCTACCAAATGTCACTAGTTATATATTCCTCGATGAAAACGAACTTTACCATGTGTCATCTCTAACTTTACCATACATTACTTTTGCAAAATATCAACTCTACCACAGGACTCTAGTTACAAACGAACTCTACCATACACTACCATGGGTCATCTCTAACTTTACCATACACTACTTTTTCGAAATATCAACTCTTCCAAAGGTCACTAGTTACATTTTCAGCGAGGAAAACAAACTCTACCATGGTTCATCTCTAACTTAACCATAGACTTCTTTTGAAAAATATCAACTCTTCCAAAGGACACTAGTTACATTTTCCACGAGGAT
This sequence comes from Lepidium campestre, assembly GCA_009757365.2. Lineage (NCBI taxonomy): Eukaryota > Viridiplantae > Streptophyta > Magnoliopsida > Brassicales > Brassicaceae > Lepidium > Lepidium campestre. The sequence goes on along the minus strand of WJSH01000168.1, from coordinate 40,510 downwards.
AACGAACTCTACCATGAGTCATCTTTAACTTTACCGTACACTACTTTTGCAAAATATCAACTCTACCAATGGACACTAGTTACAAACGAACTCTACCATGGGTCATCTCTAACTTTACCATATACTACTTTTTTGAAATATGAACTCTTCCAAAGGTCACTAGTTACATTTTCCGCGAGGAAAACGAACTCTATTATGGTTCATCTCTAACTTAACCATAGACTTCTTTTGCAAAATATCAACTCTACCAAAGGACACTAGTTACATTTTCCACGAGGATAATCTCTAACTTTACCATACACTACTTTTGCAAAATATGAACTCTACAAAAAGGACACTAGTTACATTTTCCGCAAGGAAAACGAACTCTACCATGGTTCATCTCTAACTTTACTATACACTACGTTTTGGAACAATCAACTCTACTATTATATGTCAACTCTACTCCGTTACATGCATTTAGTTTAGTAGAGTTCGTTAGGGACAGACGGTTGACGTGGCAAGTTTCATTAATGACGATATATTAAAAATATCAAAAACTATTCTAGTAATTTTGAAACATTTGCTCTATTTAAATAAGTTTTGCATAATTCTACTATATTTCACTAAATCACCCATTTTTTAACCCATTGAACTATTTTTTATTTTTCTATAATTTAATAGTACATTTTTGGCTAGTGGCTACTGTTGAAATTTTAAGATGATTGAGGAAACTGTTTAATAACATCAAGTTTCAACTAAGCATACACACCATATAAACCAAGTAAACAACAGAAAGAAAAGAATACAAAAGTGAGATATTCATTAATCGAAAGACACTTTTCTTCTTTTGTTGTTGTTGGGTCTTTCATTTGGATAATCTCCATCAGTCACCAATTCCATAATGGAGCTTAAAGAGGAGACGCCTTCATCATAGTCGTCACGAGATAATATTTGACGGTTTCCAACCTTATCAAGTCCTATCACAGAAGATAATGACGGTGTGTACTGAAAATACTCTACGTATGCATCGGACATTCCAGGAATCAAACCCATAGGTTCCCAATTGTTAGCTCTCAAGTTGTACCCATGAAGCTCTCGTATGCCTTTAGTCTGCTCCATCAACACTAAACACTTCCCGTCGTAAGCTTCTACGTTCCAATGAGTCAGCTTCTATTTGTTCAGCACTTCGATTCGGATCCGTCTCACGAGGACCCACTTGGGATCAGTGAGAATCTTCTCTAGAGCATAAACGTCAATTACTTCCTCGGCAGCTGATATCAAGGTTAGGTTGTTATCTCCGACTGCGAACAACGATTTCAAACTCAGTTCTTGAGGGAATTTGGTTGGAATCAGTCGTGATTCCTCTGTTTCGGGGTTGAAAGCAACGATGCTTCCGTCTTCTCGTACCCAATGAAGAGATCCATCCAAGTAAATAGGTTTTCTCATACGGCTATCGAGATTGCTTGGGTAGCAAGTAAACATCGTATTCGAGAATCTCCATGAATCTCTGGTGTTAATCTCGAACTTATATGTCGTTTTGTCAGGATATATTACCTCGGCCATGCAGACGATTTTGAAACTTTGAGTAGTGGAGGTTTGATCAATCTGGTGAACCGCTAAACCCATGTACTTCGTTTCATTCCCACGAACAATTGCTAGACGACTAAGGAAAAACCTCGACCTAGGTTGATTCAAGAATCGAAACGTCTTTGTAAGTGGATTTACGATACAGAGAGCATCAAAGCAGAGTAGAAGAAGGCCAGAGAAAGAGCCCAGAATCCGACACTTCTTTAAGGTATTTACGGTTCTTGAATCGTCCATAGAGTAATAGCAAAGCATATTAGAGCCATAGACGGAGATGGGAAGCAAACCGGATCCGAGCCGAGAGTAGTATTCGGATTGAAAAGACGGGTCAGAGGATATAAGCGAATGGAAAGATCTGTTTGTGCATCACATCATCGCCAAAGATTTAATATCTATTTTGAAGAGAATCTGGTCGCGGAGATGACAAGGTAAGTTGTCCATGAACAGAGGAATCACTGGTTTTGCTTCACTTTATCTTTAGTTTTTAATGTGATTATTTGTGTGATTTGTTGTTAACTGTATGCATTTATATAAAACGTGGAATGTGTTTAACATGAAATTCCAATATAGATAAGGATTCAAGTAAGATTTTTTTCACTAATAAAAAAAAGGTCAAAAAGTTTACTTATTGAGAAAAATTTCTCAATAAAAATATATTTTTTGTGAGTAAGAAAAAATGGAAATTCTTTTTTTACAATAAATATAATTTAATTTTAATAAATGAAGCAACTTACTTTTTCGAAATTATTAATATTTATAATTTGGTAGGTGATTATAATATGCCATTTGTTTATATTTTTCACATTTTATGAGATAATTATAAGGTTATTATGATTTTCACGTTTTAAAAACGCGTTATATAGCAATAAAGTACTAAAAATCGTATACATAAAATACAGATTTTGAGTGTCTCTTTATAATTTGGGTTATGATAATATACTATTTGTTCATCTTTTCATGTTTTATGAGATATTTATAAGATTATTATGATTTTCACGTTTTAGAAAATCGTTATATAACACTAAAGTATTAGAAATCGTATACATAAAAACGGAGTTTCATTGTCTCTTTATAATTTGGGTTATAATAATATACCACTTGTTCTTTTTTCATGTTTTATGAGATATTTATAAGGTTATTATGATTTTTACGTTTTAAAAAGGTGTTATATACCACTAACGTATCAAATCATATACATAAAACCTTAGCTCCATTGTCTCTTTATTATTACACTTATCAATATACTTTTTAAAACTCTCTTTTTGTTGGTTGTAAACGTTTGTAAAGGAGAGAGAATCTCACTTTTTATAGGTTGTAAAAATTTGTAATGGAAAAAAATTTCATTTATTAGTACACTTGTCAATTTATTGTTATAAAAGTTTTTAATTCTTTTTGTAGTTGAGCTTTAATAACATATATCCAAAAAAATAAACATTCTTAAATATAATTAGAATTAATATATACACGTAGTTCATGACACAAACGTGAATGTTACAACAAAGTAGTAATGTAATAATTATTTTTTTTTGTTTTGTTAAAATGTGAAATTATGAATAAAATGTTACAACAAAATTGTTATTTACAAGTGGAACAGTAAACAATGGGCCTACTTTATAATAAAGATTAAAAAATCATGTAGAGTATATTTTGAACCACCTACGTCTAAGTCCTTCAAGTCGGTGAGGAAAGGAGTAGTTGAGTGAGCTGATCCGATTCCTAATTGATTTGTCAATGGCACATGTGAGGACAGTGGGAGTCTTCCAGTCGTGATTGTGTATCTTTGAGTTTTGCTCTCTCCAAATATGATAAACAGTAGTTTAGAAGAGCATACATCCAAGAATAATATCAAATGGATTAGTACAAGGTGCTTGTAGAGAGAGCAAGATGTCCGACCAGTCAGGTGATGGCGAGAAAGGGAGCAATACACCATTCAAGTCAGAGCAGATCGTGTAGGAGTATGGACACGCGGAGAAAAGGTGATCGCGAGTTTTATCCCGTTCACCACATAAGACACAACTCTGCTCAAAACCCCAAGCTCGCATACGATCACCCGTGGAAAGCCTATTTTTTATAGCTAGCCATGTAATGAATGAGTATTTGGGTACAGCCTGACAAAACCACACAATTTGAAACCATTCTACCGTGTTCTTCCTAACTCGAATCTGATCCCAAGTATTCCAGGTAGAGAAAGAAGGCTTGTAGCAATCCTGAGAATGTCGCCACAAAAGAGTATCGGTCATGCACTTTGGAAAGACAGAGGGAGAGCTCGAATCATGGTTAGTAGAGTACCATGTTGGCGACTACGAGAAAGGCGATTAAACCAGCATGAAGGTGAGGATGCAGCAACCACTCTAACATTTCGAGCAATACCCCAAAGTCGGGTACCCTCCTCCCCGATAACGTCAATGAGTTTTCCTGCAGAGCACCAATTATCAAACCAGAAAAAAGCATTCATACCATTGTGGATCTCTACTTTGATGAAAGGGTAGACTTGACTTCGGAGTTTGAGTAACTTTCTCTAAATCCAAGAACCCTAGTACCATCTTTAGCATCCCAATATGAACCGTAACGCAGCAAATAGTGGTGGGTCCATGCAACCCATAGCGAATGAGAAGAGGAAAGTAGCTTCCAGATGAGACTATAAGCAAATGCAAATACTTTGGAGGAATCATGCAAGCGTCTCACACCTAAACCACCTTCAGATTTTGGAAGGCACACATCAGCCCACGAAACCTTGGCCTTGCTACCGCAGTTAGGAGATCCATACCAAAGGAAAGAGCTACACAGTCTTTCAATTTTTTGTAAGCAACCAGATGGAAGCCTGAAAGTTGAGCACCAAAAATTAGCAATACTAGTAATTACTGATATGATCGTGGGAAGCACAGAAGCTGAGGAACCAGAGATAGTAGGATCGATCACTCGTTCTAGAGCTAAGGAGATGGATAAGGAAGCTCATTCACTCATTGCACAAGGATCACTCGACCTACCAACTATTCAAGTCTTCAACATATTCACTCTGAAGGCTTCACCCGGTAATGATAACTAAGTAACTTAGGTGAGGAGTCTGTACTCTTTTTCTCATGATTGAGTTTTGTCCCAATGGGTTTTCTCAGCATGGTTTTTAATGAGGCAGATGAATCACTATAGCGAGTTGCTTAAGAGTCATTGCTATTGGGTAATAATGTACAAGTCCCTTTGTCTTAGTACTTAGTTTATTTTAGAGGTGCATCAATTAGGAACCTTAGGGTTGAGATACCTCGTTGTTTTATTTAAATTTAAGACTACTTACTGTTTTGTTTTAGAACACCATGTTATTCTGTTTTTAGGGTTGTATTTAAAACCCAAACTCGCCACTTTGAGAAGGCAGCGAAGAGTTATTATGCAAATCAGTTTTCCTGAATGTTCTTCTCTCAATTTGATTCTTTGAATGCGTTCTTTGAATCCGAGTTTCTATACACGTTGTGATTCTGAAACTCTCCTATCTGTTCGTGTCCACCTTATCATCTTAATCCATCCACGAAAAACCTTGTTAATAACTATCATTATACTCGTGAGCCTTAGGGATCGATCATCTAAACCCTTGTGATTTCTTGGGATTGCTCTTCATCTCCATTGTGAACCTCTTGGTTCAGTCTCGTCGCCACCTGAAGCGCACGGGTTGCTCACCACTTCCATACAATCTCACGGTTCATTGTTACACTTCACCACCATCTAAGCCACATTCGGAGTTCTTTCCAGGGGTGATCGTATCAAGTGGTATCAGAGCTGGCTCTGAACAAAGGCTGAGCAAAACCTAAACGGCTGAGCAAATTCTAAACCCTCCTTTCGCCTTTACTTTTACGAATCATATTTGCATTAGGATTAGTTTTCGCTTATCATTCCTATTTGTATTAGGATTAGGTTTTCGTTTACCATTCTTATTTGTATTAGGATTAGGCTTTTTGTTCATCATGCCTACTTGCATTAGTATTATTTAGTTTTTAGTGTCTAGGATTTCTTTTGTTACATTTAATGCACTTAGGTTTTAGAGTTTGTGAATTTGTTATTTCTCTTCTTTAGAACTTTTTACTGTGAGTTGTTTTTGAATTTTTCCAGGTACTATGGAGCTTTCAGCTGAAGCTATGGAAGCTCTGAATCAAGCTATGTCGCAACAAATCAAAGAAGCCAATCAATCCATAACTACTCAACTCACGCAGCAGATAGAGCATCTCAACAACAAGTTTGAAAACCATTTCAAAGATCTATTGAAAGAGCACAGTGTTACAGATGTTGAGTCGTCAGAACCACCTAGCCCTAATGAAGCTATCCGCCTCGCCAAGGGTAAAGCACACGTGGGAACATCTTCTAGACAGTCACGAGTTAGAGGTGGAGAAACTCTTCACAATCAAAGGAGAAACGCTGAGGGCACAAGGAGAGCAAATTCACGCCCACACCATATTGTTGGACACCGAGTATATGTGGAATCAGATCGTGAGAATTTTGAGGAAGGTAAAAGATCAGATTACAGTCGTGAGACATTAAGAAGAAACAGAAACAGAGGTAATGGCCGAAACTATGATCCCTTGAGACAGCAGCTGAATCATATCAAGATTCAATTTCCTCCTTTCCACGGTACCAATGATCCAGAAGCTTACCTTGATTGGGAGAGGAAGATGGAATCAAACTTTTTGGTTCAAGGAACATATGAGTTTAATAAGGTGAATATAGCTATATCCGAATTCAATGGCTATGCACTCTTGTGGTGGGAACAGTTGGGACTCATGAGAGATCGACATAGAGAGCCTCCTATCACTACTTGGGCCCAACTTACTACGCATATGAGGAAGAAGTTTTTCCCTGCACACTATCAGCGTGAGGCTCTTAACAAGCTTAAACGTCTCACTCAAGGAACTAAATCGGTTAGAAATTACTATCAA
>WJSH01000154.1:6798-17229 GCA_009757365.2 Lepidium campestre | reverse complement strand
ATTATTGTGTTGAGATTCTTTTACACTTGACTACTTTTTATATATTTCTTCCAAGACTTCAAGAAATTTGTAAACATCCCAACAACTTCCTTTGATGTTTACACTTACGTAAATTAAAGATAATATTTTTTTTTACAATGTTATTTTTATGTTATTAAAGTTGTGTATACAATCTTTAAATATCAAATATTTTGATACACATGGGCTATTATATATAGATAAATGAAAAAATTTGAGTATAATTATGTCGATCACTCGTCCGCTGAAATATATATATATATATGTTTTAATGTAACTATTTCGTATATTATACCTGAATTTAACAATAATAATTTTTGGAAGTTAAAAGAAGTTAAGTTGACTTTTGACATAAACTGAGATTCGCAAAACCAATTTGGTGTTTCTTGAGACGAAATATGAAAATGAAGCTAATAAGTGAAAGGAGGTAGACAAAATAATTTAGTTGACTAAAAAATAAAATTTAGAAGAATCAATTCAGAAAATAAACAAAAAATATAATATAAATTCTAAATTTCATAGGGGTCAATTGATCCTGTTGAGAGTCTATCTTCGCCACTGTAGATAATATAAGAGCATATTGCATGCTTCTTCTAATAATGAAATATAGTATACCGTAATAAATTGTAAAATGTCGATGAGAAAGACATCAAACATATCAAATATGATCATCAATAATAATAAAAAATAGCAAACCATCCATTTTAAGGTGGAAGAAAAAGTGACATCTTAATACGACAGATAATTGAGGAAGTTGGCTAAATGTCTACTTCTTTATGTTTTTGTCATCAGAATCGCATTATTTCAGGTAAATTATGAGCCACTATTTTTATAAAAGAAATGAAATTCTGTGTTTTTAGACAATAATAACTAAGAGTAAAATTCTTTTGATCAAGAGGTTAAACACATATTTGTAGTCTTTTCTACTAGTTTTTTCTATCATAATTCGATTTTAAAAAATTGTGGATTCTCACGTGATATTGTTTGAAATTAAAAGAAAATTTGAGTTATGTATCGGATCTTCTCGATAAAGTTGTTGAAGAAAAAAACACCAATGAGTAAGTAATTGACATAAGTTCTCCGGTAGAGTAGTGTATGGAAGACAATAACTAAGTAAATAGACAAAATATTTGGTACTGGATGATTGTTGATCCCAGATTTAGAGCGTTATTTTCTAACACTAAAATGACACAAGACTTATTTTTTGGAAATTAAGATTGTCTATTTTTTGGATTTTCACTTTTTTAAAAAGAGAGTACGAGAATTAAACTACGAAGACGTAGCTCCTACAATAACGTGGAAGAAAAAATACGAATGGTCATGCCATTTTAGGCTTTGTTCTAACCGAAGCTATTGCATAGTTTGCCCCAATGATGGCCTTTTTGATCTTATTCGTATTCTGATAAGAAGGTTTGTAAATAGACATCTACAGGAATTAGCTTATCAACTTTTCATCATAAATGATCTGCTTGCCCGAAAATGACCCGGCCAAATAGGGAAAAAACTAAAAGGAAAAACAAAGTCCCGTAAATATTTATTATGTCGCGCACTTTGAGTTCGGCCTCTTGGTCTGAATTTACTGGTGCGAGTTTGGTTTTGGTTCTGCTATTCCATCAAGGTGACATATCCTGTCGATTTTGGGGTCCATTATGAGTAGCTATAAACTTGAGATCATCAGCTGAGAGAAGAAAGCCTTCGACTTCTGTTATAGCTTTAACGGTTATGCTAGAGGTAAGGTAGTTGGAACTTTGAGAGTGAAATGCCCAATGGAAAAGTTCTTCTCCACATAAATGACCAGCACATAAACCAGCTTTTCCACCATAAGACGTAGTGACTTCTAGCTTGCCACTCACTATGAACAACATATTTTCCACTGGTCTACCTTCCTGCACAATGTAACTGTCCTCTGTGTAATAAGCCGTTTTGAGATGAGAATATAGAACTTCGACTGACCAATCATCCATTTTTTGAAACTGAGGCACCTGAATCAAAGCAAAAGAGAAAAAATGAATTCATGATTGGAGTTCGTTAAGAGGTACATATGTACATATGGATGATGAGTCACAGAGGTACATATGGAACAATCACAAAAAGGGAGCTTACAAGCTTTAACCTATCAATTAGGCCCCCGTAAATTTGGCGTCTAATGTCCTTTATTAGGTGTTTTGGAATACTTTGAAGAATAGTTTCCTCTTGCATGCCTCTGGTTTTTCGCCATTTGTAATCTTCATGTTTCCTAATAAAATCTTTCAAATCTTTTGGTAGTTTCCGTTTGGACATCCATGTTTCTCTGTCTCTCTCATTTTCCTCCTTTTCATCTACTCTTGTCGTAGATGATTGCAGGTGCATCTGTAATCACCAAAATAATCTTCTTATTAAGAGTCAACTTATGAGATAAAAAATCTTGTCTTTTAGGTTAAAAAATAACCTACCTGAACGTTTCCAATCAGGATAGCAAACAACAGTAAACCAGAGACACAGATGACTATAGCCAAAACGTTTTCCCCAGCAAAGTTGCTTGTCTCCAGATTTTGTCCCAAAGAACTGTACACGTTTAAGCTATGATTTTAAGACAATCTTGAGGGGTGATGTTTATTGTGCGGTCAGATCTCATACCAAAGAGTTTAGATGTACATACCTGATATTTCGGAGACCCCACCTAAAGCAGTATATGAACTTCCTACTAAATCCATTATTCTTTTCCTCGAGTACCCCTGACCTCAATGCATCAGTGTACATACCAAAGTTGAAGACGGTGGAGTTCCTTGGGATTTCGGTAGGGGCAATTAGTTCGCATGTAGTATTTAAGAAAACAGTATTGTTATTGTATTTGGATGAACAAAACAAATGTTTCGTATCGCAAACATTTGGTTGTCTTTCACACGCCTCACGCCAGCATGTGTTTTGCTTTTCTATTGCACTCACGTACCAGTAAGCCCCAAAACCCTGGCCATCATTACAGTTATGACAATTCTTCTTATTGTATATTTATATAACAAAACAATAATAGTAGCAGTAAGAGCAGAGACTTACATAACTGAACAGCATATAGAACAAAAAGTTTATAGTAGCTCCGATCCACTTTGATTCTGCTACACTACCAGAGGGTCTAATCACTTTCATGAGAATCAGATAGGTGCGAAAGAATCTTGGTACATATTGACAGATTATAGTCCACTTGAGTATTTCATTTGACACCAGCAAGTCAGAGTGTCGAATGAGAACGAGAACCAGCACCTACAAATATAGACATGATCATTACAACAACAAGTATTTCAAGAATAGAAATATAGAAGTTATTTTCAAAACAAGCTCATCAAGTTTCGAAAAAGCCACCTTGTAAATTCACTCCTCTCACTCTCAATATTCATGTATGGATGTGTAGTTTCTTCCTCTGCTCTATCTGCAGTTTTTTCTCCCATACAAGAAAAATAAAGTACAGTCTACTTGAAACCAAACGGAGGTATTTAAAGAATACAGTATATGGATTACGCATAAAATTTTCTTTATTTTCTTCAGATCTTTTTTTTTTTTTGGGTACAAAATAGTGTTCGGTTTTCTCAATTTACATAGACAGTTTTTAAGATTTAGAGGCTTCTTCACATATTTCTCCTTCAATTTAATTTCTCGTATTTTTAAACATAATAATTTAGTTTCGTAATGTGAGATTTTTTTCAAAACCTTTTGAATAATATATAAAAATTATTGTCAAAAAAAATAGTGAAAATAAATAACAAAACCTTAAACACCAAATATTTTGATACAATTATATAAATAAATTTTGAGTATAATTATGGCCACACGTCACGTCAAAGACAAGTAGGAACTGGATTATATGAATAATCAGGAAATTGCAGAGAAAAGAGGGAGAAGAAGGCGTAGAGGGCCACCGTAGACTCAAACTTTCTGGTCGCTGACCTTGTCGTTTAGCTTTTTGTTACTAAGATTAGGTTTTAATTCGAGTGAGTTAGCGCGGAGTTAAGTTTTTTTTTTTTAATAAATATTGATAGAATGAAACATCAAATATATATGAGGGTGAAACTTTTTTTTATATGTCGTTTGAGGCAAACTATGTATTTTTGTGTACTTTTTTTTAAGTTTAGTATTTATTAAAATTATGCTATAAGCTTTGGACAATTAATTTCTTATACGGTTATATTGTTTCATCTGTTCGTTTGGAAGATATAATGATGTTGATGAGTATTTGGTTAGGTCCAGTTTAAATCTCGATTATTTTATCGGTTGTATATTTAGATTTTTAGTAATTATTACATTAATATCTAAATGAGTTTACATGATGATGTCGTGTGCTGTATATCACATTATTTTTTAATGGTTTTTCATATAGGTAGGTATGTTATTGTATACTATTTAGAATTCATATTTGTGTGTGAATTAGTTTTAAGTATTTGTTCATATATATATATATGACTGTTTAATTTAATTTATTAAATTAAAATTATATACTAAGTTTGTGTTTAATTATATATTTGATTGTTGGATTTATGTTTGTCATTAGAATTTAAAGTTTGAAGTTTATTTAAAATTTGTATGTAAAACAATACTTAGATTGACTCTCTTGCAAAACATGCCCTATTGTGAGAGGTCCATGAAGCTTTAACGTTTTTAATGATATCTTTTCAGACCAAAATAAAATACAAAATGAAACAGAAAAAACGCGAACCCGATTTGAATATTTAAATATTGTTATAGCGCGATTCCTTTAAAAAAAATAGTTAAAGAACATGTAAAGATAACTAAGAATATGGTTTCGTAAAAAAATCATAACAGTAAAAAAAAAATCAAACCCTAACTATTGAACTAAATCATGACTTTGAGAGATGTGCAATTTTCAACTAAGTTTTCTCTTTTGAAATTAGTTTTTTATCACAAAGAGATACTACTGTGTTTATGTAGTCCTATGAATAAAATTCGATTCGAAATAAGAGGAATCGAACCAAATTAAATCTAATGAAATACATGAATATATCCTAAATCTATGTACCAGAAGAACCGAACCGAATCAAGAACCCGATATATTTTTATTAAATTTTGGTCTTCTACGATTTTTTTTCTATTAAATTTTTACTAATTTTAAATTTTTATAAACATTTGTATAAAAATACCCGAACCCGATCTATACTCGAATTAAACCTGACTCAAAAAATAAAGGCCGATCCTTAAAGGAAACCCGCTATAGCGCGAGATTTCAATTTTTTTTATAATTTTTTAATTAATAATGTTTTTACCTATTTAATTATATACTAGGTGACTTTCTCGCACTTTCGTGCGGGGATAAAATTTTTGGTTTAATTATTTAAAATTTATTTTATCTTATATATTAGCAATAGGTCTTTTAATAATTGATATGAGATTAAAATACTAAAAAAAATAATTCAATATGTGAAAAATAAATTTTTATAAACCAAAATTTCTAAGACATAAAATAAAATAACATTGTGTATATGAAAATAATATATAGATAATTCCTTTCATTGACCTTATATTTAACAAATAATATTATACATATGACTATGCTTTTGAAACTTTTTTCTAGGCATTAAAATATTATTGGTGTAATCTTTTGGCAATAGATATGATAAATATTTTACATTGATTTTTTTTCATTAACATATGAATTCTAACATTTCGAAGAAAATAGAAAACATAATTCAAATCTTTTAAAAAAGTTTGTATTGATTTTATTTTTATAAGCATATGAATATAACGCAAAAACATAAACAAATGTTTGACTATTTTATATATATTTTTTGAACCATTAATGTTGAGTTTCTCTTCTACATCATTAGTTTCATGTTATTTAAATAAAATTAAAAAATTTCGACAAAGCAATTTTGTTTTTAAAAAAGCATAAAAAATTTACTTCTACACACAAGTTTATATTAACCTATTTATCGACAAAAATTATCTCAATTGATTAAAATGATCTTCATAGTCTCATAATTTGTACCTTAATTTTGTAGTGATCTAAAGCTGGATTTATTTCTCCAGTACAAACAAATGGATTAGGTAAATTCTTAATAGTCAAAATTATAAAACGAAACAAAAATAAACAAAAGATTGTGTGAATAAAGAAAACATCAAATTAAGGAATATTTGTGGTGAATGAGAAATTTATGATGAATTGAGAATTATTTATGTTTCCTTTATATAGTGTTAAATTATGAATATGAATAATTAAAAAATTATTATAATTATTAAAAAAAATTAAAGATTATCATAGCTATGAAATATATGTAATTATCTTTAACTCATTAAATATTAAATAAATGTAAATAGTATAAACTCAAAAAAACAAATATTTTCTTATCTAATTTTTGGATAATTTTTAAACTTAAGAGATTTAAAAAAAAATATTTCTCTAACAATAACATTCGATAAGTTTATAAGTTTACCATTAAACTCTTTTTATTTTATAAATATCAAGTATAATCTTTAAATAAATTTAAAATATTTATTGAATATATTCATGAATAACTTTTTATACTAAGCTCTTCGTCGACCAAAATCATCTCAATTGATTTGAATGATCTTCATAGTCTTATAACTTTCACAATGATTTTGTAGCGATCTAATACTTGGTTGATTTCTCTTATGAAAACAAATGGAATAGGTAAGTTTTTCACGGTCGACATGGTAAAAGAAAGAAAAATAAATAAAGTACTTTGTAACGAATAAAAATTGCAGATTTAATGAATTTTGTGGTGAATGAGAGTTTATGATGATTTGAGAATTAATTATGTTTGTTTTATACAGAAAATGATATAATATTCAAATAGGAATATTCAAATAGAAATATTTGTAATTATTTTTGTCTCATTAAAATTTAAAATAGTATTAAATCAAAACAAATATTTTATTAACTAATTTTGAGATAATTTTAAAATTTAAGTGAACATTATATCTCCTTAAAAATAAAAAAATAAGTCAAAATAAAAATATTAAGTTTAATTACGAATTTATTTCATATAAATGTAAAATTCATATTTTGTATGTATTTTATCTAATTATCTATATAATAAAAATAAGAAATTATTTAAATATTAAATTTTAATATTAAGGGTAACTTTGTAATCAACCATGCTAAAATTGAATGTGGTGTTTACACGTATGATTTTTTTAAAAAAATCACTTCTCTAATAATATATAAGATCTTTGTCTCATTAAAATTTAAAATAGTATTAAATCAAAACAAATATTTTATTAACTAATTTTTAGATAATTTTAAAACTTAAGTGAATATTATATCTTCTTAAAATAAAAAATAAGTCAAAATAAAAATATTAAATTTATTACGAATTTATTTCATATAAATGTAAAATTCATTTTTTGTATGTACTTTATCTAATTATCTATATTATAAAAATAGAATTTACATAGAAATACCCCATTGGAAGAGTTAATTGTCTTAAATGACATTTTTTTTACCTTATTCCACGTGCCCTTTTTTGGAGACAAAATGACTAAACTTAACCTTCATGTAAGCGGCGATTCATTTGTCATTTACTGCCTAATTTTTTGGGCACAGATTGGGTAGGTCAAAGAGTCAATGGCTCGTCACTTTTAATGGACATATCGAGTACTCTGTAATTTAAAGAGAGAGATAAGAACTAGGGTTTGGTTTGGCACAAAATTGCTTAGCGAAAAACGATATTGAAGTTGAGGTGAAGACTGAAGAAGGGTATTTGCTTAGCGAAAAATAATTGGAAGTCAATGTCCATAAGGGAACAAGATGGTTACAAATCTTAGACTTTACTGGCGAGGTGCATGACACTACAATCGTCATAAACATGAATGTTAGTCCATGTCGAAAGAAGAACAACAGTTATACAGTACACCATACAAGATGTTAGTCCATGTCTAGTTATGGACAAGATGCCGATCACAATGGAAACATTTTGTCCATGTAAGGCAATGTCCACAAGGGAACAACATCAAAACACATGAAATTATTGTCTATCGACATGGACAAAGTAATTAGAAGTCAATGTCCACAAGGAAACAAAATGGTTACAAATATAAGACTTTATTTGTCCATGAGGACAAAATCACCATAAGTATAAATGTTAGTCCATGTCGAAAGAAGAACAACATTTATACAGACACTTATACAGTACACCAAACAGTACAGATGTTACTTGATGACTACTAATGGAAAAGATATTAGTCCATGTCTAGTAATGGACAAGATGTCGAGCACAGTGGAAACATTTTTGTCCATGTCCAAACTAACAATATCAAAACTAACTCTATGTTGTACATGGACAAAGTAATTGGAAGTCAATCTCTATCAAGGGAAGAAGATTGTTACAAATTTAAGACTTTCAAATTGTCATAAATATGAATGTTAGTCTATGTGGAAAGAATAACAACACTTATACAGTACACCAAACAGTACAGATGTTAGTTGATGACTACTAATGGAAAAGATATTAGTCCATGTCTAGTAATGAACAAGATGTCGAGCACAGTGGAAATATTTTTGTCCATGTCCAAACGAGCACAATATCAAAACTAACTCTATGGAAGACATGGACAAAGTAATTGGAAGTCAATGTCCGTAAGGGAAGAAGATGGTTACAAATTTAAGACTTTAAAATTGTCATAAATATGAATGTTAGTCCATGTGGAAAGAATAACAATACTTATACAGTACACCAAACAATATAGATGTTAGTTGATGACTACTAATGGAAAAGATATTAGTCCATGTCTAGTAATGGACAAGATGCTGAGCACAGTGGAAACATTTTTGTCCATGTCCAAACGGGCATAATATCAAAACTAACTCTATGGAAGACATGGACAAAGTAATTGGAAGTCAATGTCCACAAGGGAAGAAGATGGTTACAAATTTAAGACTTAAGTTGTCCATGATACTAAAATCGTCATAAATATGAATGTTAGTCCATGTGGAAAGAATAACAACACTTATACAGTACACCAAACAATACAGATGTTAGTTGATGACTACTAATGGACAAGATGTTAGTTTATGTCTAGTAATGGACAAGATGCCGAGCACAGTGAAAACATTTTGTCCATGGAAGTCAATGTCCACAAGGGAACAAGATGGTTACAAATGTAAGACTTTATTTGTCCATGCTACTAAAATCGTCATAAATATGAATGTTAGTCCATGTCTAATAATGAACAACATCACAAGACTACACGAACTACGAAATTTTTTTTGTCAATCTCCAAACGGGCACCAAATACCAACTAACTCTATCAAAGACATCTTCGATCTCTCCATCATCCCGTACTTCAATCTCTTTGTCATCTGGTACTTCGATCTCTTCGTCGTCTGGTACTAATTATTTCCACACAAACTACGAAAATGAGATGGAAACAGGCGTTAAAAATGGTGTTTGTAACAGAGGAAAGATAAGGATTTCGGATGGGAAGAGAATGACATATAACTACGAATATGGGATAGGGAGAAAAATGTAATTTCAATCAATGCAAATTGGCATATTTAAAAGAAAAACATAGGGGGACATTCTATATAATTTCAAAAAGAAAGGGGCATAGCTCATAGTTATCTCTTATAAAAAATAAGAAATTATTTAAATATAAAAGTAAACTAAATTTTAATATTAAGGACAACTTTGTAATCAACCATGCTAAAATTGAATGGGGTGTTGACATGTAGGATTTTTTAAAACAATCACTTCTCTAATAATATATAAGATTTGAAAATATGTGGTGAACAAATATAAAAAGTTTGTAATTCTTTCCTTTTTTGAGTATATTCTTTTATGGATGATAGATTATTGTTGATATTTAAATTCAATAATCAGAATTTAAAACTTATATTTTATAATTATATAGGATTGAACCCGCCCTATAACGCGAAAGATTCATGATTAAATTAATGAATAATAATGATACATAATTAAATATTAAATATGTATAAAATATTTAAAACTTATATTTTGGAATTATATAGTATCTTACCCGCACTATAGTTCGAGAGGTCCACGATTGAATCAATGAATAATAATGACACATGATTAAATCATGCGCTATAGCTACAAAAGTTTTATTATATTTAAAAACTTCATGACCTCTCACAATAGTCCCGCGGGTGTAGTTGTGTGCAGGTTCTTCGCGGATTCTTAGAGGAAAGATTGCTAAGTAAAATCATAGGCATACATTAAAAACTAAGTAGTTTCCATTTAGGCTAAACTATTATTTTTGTGGTTTTACTTGTAGAGACTAAGTTATGGGAGGCTAAGATCAACAATGAGTATCTTGAGGGCAAAAGGAAAACAAAGCATTATTATTGTATAGTAGGCGAAAAAGAACTCAGGGAAGGTGTTCTGACATTAAAGTAGCTCGTTTAGGGAAGTGAAGAGGAGATTAAGGACGTTTCTAGAGATAGTTTCT
>WJSH01000144.1:89809-102862 GCA_009757365.2 Lepidium campestre | reverse complement strand
CACACAAAACAAGCATTTATCACACACACACACTCCTTTATTCGTTTTGCATTTATCCTCAGCTAACATGAATTAAATCTTACAACAACAAGCTGGTATTTTGAGGATTCCTTGTGAAGTAGCTGTGTTCGATTTCAGGGTTACAAGTCCAAGGCTTCTCAGGTTACTTGAACTGCAAAAGAAACATTACATGCTCTGTTTCAATAGAGACAATGTAGAAGAAAACAAAACATTTCTACTCTACTGGGAACACTTCATTAACATAGCCAATGATTCAAGAAAATAACATCGGACTTGCAATGCAGACATTCCCAATCAACCAAATGTAAAAAAATGAAGTCATCAAAGATTCAGTAAAAAGAAAATAGACGAAACCAATCAATACTAATTAATCAACCAAATGTCAAAAAATGTAGTCATCAAAGATTCAGTAGAAAGAAAAGAGACGAAACCAATCAATATACTAATTAGTCATAAGCCAACAATAGATTCATGTGCGTTTGAGAGAGAGAACCTATTGACGATGTACTTGATGAGATCAATTTACATACCTAAATTATAGTAACCAAAGGAACCAATCATATCGATAACCATACAGCATAACTTCAGAAACAAACAAACAGAAACAAAAGATAAGCGCATGAATTTCATCGAAACTATTCTTTTGTGTGAGATGGAACAAAATTTCCGGACCACGATAATGTGTTTATACAGTGAAATACATGCTAGTTCCAGAAAGCCAAAGAAAATTAAATCAATAACAAGTAGCATAAAACTGAAAGAGTAATCTTGAAAGTACAGAAACACGAAAATGCACAAACACAGGCAGTAATCCAAATGATCAAGAGTTCAATTACGTGGTTAGGAACACTTACCACTTCCGAAGCCTTCCTCCTTCAAAGCTTCATGATTTAGAAACAGGGCATATCCTGAAGCAAAACTAAGAGATTGAACACTGATCAATCCTCAAAAAGGGAGAGACTTGATCAATACACAGATAGATGACTGGGTGGAATCGAATCAAAATATCAACGCGGTGATCGGGTCCAATATAGAGAGCGATGACGATCGGTGAGGCAAAAGAAGGAGAAGAAGAAGAAAAAAGAAAGAGAAGGAGAAGAATTGACGATCAAGGAGACAATCCGAAGCGTAGAGCGATCCGAAACTAGGGTTTTGAAGAGGATCGCGTTATAGAGAGGGATTTGATAGGGAGAGAGAAAGACGGTGAGAGAGAAGTGGAGAAGAATTCTAAGAAGAGGAAGAAGCCATTTTTTTAGGATTGATTTGTGAAATGGTATGCTCATCGTCGTCTCCGCCTCGTCTCGAGACAAAGACCAAAAAATAATTTTTTTTTTTAAAAAAAAATTCGGCCAATCAAAATCGACCAACATGGCGACTCTTATTTTAATTTTTTGGTTCCAAAGTCACTTAAATTAGATAGGTATGCAGCTAATGTTAATTGTTTTTAATTAAATTTTGGATTTATTTCACTAAGAACTCTGTTAAAAACTCTCTAAATACTCTAGTGGAGATGGTCTAACAAAATAATTATTTTTCAATTGTTGACAAAAAAAAATTAACTTTACTTTATTGATACTGTGGTAATTAATTTTGACTTTTCATCCCATTTATTATTAGAGAAAATTATCCACCATACACCATTTTCAAAGTTAATTATCCGATTTATCTCCTTCTATGTTTCTTGGTGCCATATACCCCCTTCTCTACCTAAAAAGACCATACAACCCATGCCCAAAATATTTTCATGCTCCTCTCGTTTAAATGAATCTTTAAATTTGGATGAGACATAGACAAAGATTTAATACAGTTTAGATAATAACATTATAAACCCGAAGACGTTGACAAGAAATTAAAAGAGCAATTGTTCCTTATATAGTTGGATATTGGATTATGGACATGAGTCTCTGTTATATATTTTGTTATTATTTGTTATTCAACTAGAAATGGACAGAGAGTTAACACATTAGCATATGTAGGTAGAATGCATAACTCCCCAGTTAAAGGCAAATTTCTGGTTCCTAATTTTTATTAATTAGACATGAACATATCGTTAGATAACTACTTTATCAGTATGAAGACGTGGATAAGCAATTCAAAGACATGGACAAAGCGTTAATATATTAGCATTCCTATCTTTTGGCAATTTATTCATGGGCAAAGTGCTCGATGCTAAATTTCAACTTGCGAAGACATGGACAAGATTTGTAGAAGACATGGACAAGATAAATGCTAATTATATTGTTCCCCATATTTTTGTATTCTGAACATGGACAAAGTGCTCAATACTAAATTTTTACTTGCGAAAACGTGAACACGATTTGTTGAAGGCATGGACAAGATAAGTGTTAATTACATTGTTCCCCATATTTTTGTATTCTGGACATGGACAAAGTCCTCGATACTAAATTTATACTTGCATAGACATGGACAAGATTTATAGAAGACATGGACAAGATAAGTGCTAATTACATTGTTCCGCATATTTTTGTATTCTGGACATGGACAAAGTGCTTAATACTAAATTTCAACTTGTGAAGACATGGACAAGATTTGTAGAAGGCATGGACAAGGTAAATATTAATAACATTGTTTTGCTTTCTATGTCCCTAATTTCTATCTTCTTCTTCTCGGAGATAAACCCTAATTACATACAAAAACTCGATTGTACTCTTAGAGTTCGAACCCAGATAAAAAATGTCAATTTATCTACCCCAATATTCAACTCTATATAGACCAATAACTTAGGGTAGAGTTTGTACCTGTTCTTGGAATCTATTTCGTCCCTTTCGTCTTCGTTAACTGGATGCTTCGTCGCACTCTCAAATTCTCTTCTTCTTCATTTCTAAGAATGGAAGTCAAACTGCTTTGGAGGAAGATCATGTTTGATGCCCGCGATGAAAGGTCATATTAAGGGAAAACAATTGTCACCTCAAACCAAGGGCATATGTGTCATTTTTGCTCAAAAAAGGGACACGCGGGATAAGGTTTTAAAAAGGGGGCATTTCTCATAAATAAGTCTTTAAAAAGGGTATTCTGGGTGAAATTTCCTTATTATTATCTTCCTTTTTTTTTCTCAATTTCATATTTTCATTAAAATAATTGTGGTAGCCACCTCGGTGGCGAAGAGCCTACAAAAGAAAAGTCCATCGAAAGGCCCCTAACACTGTAGGTGAGGAGATCAACTGTATAATTTAAAGTGCGAGGAATACAAGTTAAGGAGAAAACACGAAAAAGACTCTTGAGACAGATGAAGTCTTCTAGATACTCCTTTAAAGCTCGCTAATCTTCAGGAAAGGTCACCATCTTCAAAACTTTTGAGCAGTCCGATGCAATCGTCACCTCAAAGATGTTCATCTCTATCAGGCAAGTTATCACCCATAAAACCGCTTTGACTTCATAATGCAAGGCTGAAAGACTCCGGCGGATACTACAGAACATATGTATCCCGTTAATCCTGGATATCCTGTCAAACGATGAGACAATAAGTCCCAAGAGGAGTCATGCATAACATATCCCTGATGCTAGAGTAATTAGTTAGATTATCCTAACCACCAGACTGAGAAGAACTCGACAAACATATTATTTATATAAACAAATATTGATACCATAAAAGATTCTAAACAAATACAAATTAAATCTTTTAAAAAATTTGATATTAGTAATATAAAAGTCACCTCATATTTAAAATTACAAAATAGTTTTTATAAATTTTTATTATGTGCTCTAGTACATAACCTACAATTTACTATTTTTGTACAGATAAAATTTACTGAAAAATTAAAATAAGAATTATCAGTGGTTCAAATCAGGACAATTTAAACTATTTGTGTTTAGGTTCTTTTAAAGTAGAACTCAAAGGTCGAGTTCTTCTCCGTTTGGTGGTTATGATGATCCAGCTAATGACTCAGACATCAGGGGTTTGACCCCTCCCACTACAGTTTGGTAGATTATAAGGGGATTTTAGCCAGTGAGCTCTAAGCTATGGATCGGGCCTTGTCGATCCTATTGTTTATAAAAAATAGAACTCAAAGATGTAAATGTTGTTATATATATTATGTAACAACATGATTTCCCGTGTGCTATGCATGGGATATATTTTTGAATATATTTATATATTTTTATGTATGAAAATATGCATATGTAGCTATGTATATTGATTTATGATATTTATTCATATTTTTCTTATCACATAGTTCGATTTATATCTGAAAATCTATATTAATTTTATGTGTATTTAATCAACTAAAAATAAATTTGTAATCGATTATATAATAGATAATGACTCGTGCTATGCAACATACATATATTTTGTTAACTCACGTTAATTTAGATAATCATCTACATGTATAATATATTTTATTTTATTGTTTAGTAAGCTATATATTTTTGTTAATATTATGGGTCATATCTTATTTTTTATTTAAATTTCATATATGTATCAATTTTTCATATATTGCAAAATATTTTTTTGAGATGTTATTTTAAAGTTATTTTGAATGTTAATGAATTAATAGAAGATATATCTTTATATATTAAAGCAAAAATCTTTTTACATTTTGAACTTCAGTTGACGTGTTATAAATTATACGACAAAATTAATTTAATGATTTGGACCGCTCAATTTTTTTTACTAATCCTATTGATTTGGTTACATTAGAGAATTAAAAGGAATAAGAATATCATAACCATATTGTTAGAGAATTAAAAGGAATAAGAATAAGTTTTATGGTTATTGTTTTGGTTATACTTGACAATTAAAAGCAATTGTTTTAAAATTAACACAATGATTACGAGAACTATCAAGGTTCAATAAATGTTTGGCGTTTTCAATGTTTACAATTACAAGATATTTAATAAGGCAGTTAATTATGTAAACATAGTTTTGGATATTTGGGTATCTATTCGGATTTGGGTCGAGTCTTTTTAGTTTTTAGATTTTCAGTTCTATTGATCTAATATCCATTCGAGTACTTTAAGTTTTCGGGTCGGTTTTGTTGGTTTTTATGAGAGTAAGCTCAACATAAAAGGTGGAGACTTCACTTGGTGAATAAAACCACTTAACCCACAAATAATGGACTCGATCTCAAGTGAGATGAAACGCCAACTTGTGGTTGAATCCTCTCTAAAATACCTTGATAAGACCAAAGTTACTATAAAGTAATTCGGCTCTAACAAGGAGAAAACATCCATATTGGATCTAATCCGATGGAAGCATCACAACACTAAAGGTTGTGTGTTTTGAATAAATCAGATTATAGAACTATTTATCTAGATGATTAAACAAGACAATAGAAGAGTTTAGTGGAGAATTTAGAAGTGTTGAGGTAGAGGACTGCCATTGGGCAGCCTCTACACGAGCTAACTAACCTCAGATTCTATATCTTAAACTACTTGCATAAACATAAATAAAGAGAAAACTTTTGCAACACTTCTTTGTATTTTTTGATGTATTGAGTTTACAAAGGGAATACAAGCTCTATTTATAGGGGATTACCAAGCTCTAGGTTGGATTTGTTGAGTCCAAAGCGTGTTGGCCCTCTTGATCAAGTACCAAGCTTTGTTGTGCCTTTTCCTAGCTTCATTTGAAGTCTTCACAACTCGCCACTTCTTCTTTGAGATAGCAAGTGAGCTTTCCCACCATGTTTACTTTTGGATCTATTTTAGAGTTTAACATACACTAAAACAAGAGATGGTGAAAGATTAGAGTATAAGTAACAAGAGAATTAGAGAGAATAAGTAACCAAGAGAATAATGAGAATAGAGAGAATGAGCGGAAGCAATGGAGAATGGGAGAATAAGATTTTGCTCAAGATTAGAGTCTTGTTCTCTACTTCCTTGAGTTTTGCGGAAGCATTAGCTGCCATTACCAGCCAATAACACCTTAGAACCACAATAACTTAGTGTTTAATGGCTGGATAAAACAATGAACCGATGGATAATTGATTTACCCACTGGTTAAAGAAAAGGGCTCACAGAATAACTTATGGTTAAATGTTTCCCGTGAGCTTTAAACAATCAAACAAGTCTTAGAGACCTTCCCCATTTAGATAAGCTAATATCCAATGATAAAGGTAAGAGGTAAAATCTCTAGACCCAAAATCAAGAACTCCATTTATGTCCTCTTCTTTTGATTCATTGGACAAGATGGAGAACATAAAACTAAACAAAACAAGAGAACCGAGTTTAATGGAAACCAAGCTTTTGGGGCTCTGATACCATGTTGGTTTTTATGAGAGTAAGCTCAACATAAAAGGTAAATACTTCACTTGGTGAATGAAACCACTTAACCCACAAATAATGGACTCGATTTCAAGTGAGAGGAAACGCCAACTTGTGGTTGAATCCTCTCTAAAATACCTTGATAAGACCAAGGTTACTATGAAGTAACTCGGCTCTAACAAGGAGAAAACATCTAGGTTGGATCTAATCTGATGGAAGCATCAGAACACTAAAGGTTTGTATGCTTTGAATAAATTGGATTATAGAACCATTCATCTAGATGATTAAACAAGACAATAGAAGAGTTTATTGGAGAATTTAGAAGTGTTGAGGTAGAGGACTGCCATTGGGCAGCCTCTACACGAGATAACTAACCTTAGAATCTACATCTTAAACTTCTTGCATAAACATAAATAAAGAGAAAGCTTTTGCAACACTTCTTTGTATTTTTTGATGTGTTAAGTTTACAAAGGGAATACAAGCTCTATTTATAGAGAATTACAAAGCTTTGAATCAGCTGAAAGAAACCCAAGATCTAGGCTTTGTGGTTGTTGGAGAGGAGAGAGGAATGGAATACCCAAAACTTGAAAGTGGCATGTCCTCCATCTTGAATTTAACATAAAGAAGCCTCACATGTCTTCTTAAGCTTCCAACGGTCATATTGCTTCTAGTTACGCTTCATTTAGGTCCTAACAGCCTTGGCTAACATTCCATTTGATTAGAATCAATATTTGGAAGTTTTCCAAAATTGTTGACTTTTTTCGTCTGTCGTTGACCCGTACTGCGGTACATAAACACTCGACCCGTGGTACGTACTGACGTCGACCGGTGATACGTGTTTGCTTGACCTGCGGTACGTACTGACATCGACCTACGGTACGTGTTTGCACGATCCACGGTACGTGTTTGCTCGACCTGCGGTAAGTACAGATCTTGACCCGCGGTACGTACTGATCTTGATCCATGCTATGTGCCTCTCAACCCGATGACTTACCTGCGGTACGTACTGATCTCGACCCGTGGTACGTGCCTCTCGACCCGATGACTTACTCGCGGTACATGACCCTTCGATCGTTGATTTTCCTTACCCCAGCGTTGACTTTTCCAGCACATGCACCATCTGACTTGATCTTGAACCCCTTCGGTCTGGTGATGGTTTGATGGTCCTCATGGGGCTTGGTAGCCATTTTTCTCCTTCTTGGAGATCGTTGAGGTAGTCTTCGGCCTTGTCTTGTTGACTTCGGCCTTGACTCTTCTCTTCTTTTTCTTCTTGACCTAGAAGGTCTTCGGCATCTTCCTCTTGTCTCTTTGATATAGACTAATAGGTTTTGGTTTGAGTATATATCGGGTTTGAGTATTTTTTATCCAAATGTTTATAAAAATTCAAAATTAGTAAAAATTTAATAGAAATTTTTTTTAAAAGGCTAAAATTTAATAAAGATATATCGGGTTCTTAATTCGGTTTCGGTTAAGCTCGAGTTCGGCTATTTGAGTATATAGATTTAGGATCCATTCAGGTATTTCGTCATATTTGGTTTGGTTTGATTCCTCTTATTTCGGGTCAGATTTAAGGTATCAGGTTTTATTCATAGGACTACGTACACAAAATAGTAAGTTAGTAACTCTTTCTGATAGAAAATCAATTTCAAAAGACAAAACTTAGTTGAAAATTGCACCTCTCAAGGTCATGATTTACTTTTGTAGTAGGGACTTGATTATTTTATTGTTATGGTTTTCTTGCCCAACCATATTCTTATTTATCTTTACATGTATTTAAGTATTTTTTCATTAAAAAAATAATCAAATCTCGCGCTATATCACGGGTATAATCCTAGTTATAAAATGAAATTGTATTGCTTCATTATTTTGTATATATCTATAAATAATCTCTACATATTAAAGCGAAGCAACTTTTACATTTTGACTTTAGTTGACGTATTGTTTACTATATAATTAACTTATAGTTCATAATTTTCCTTAAAATAGGGTTAAGGTGAGTTTCATTATAAATTTTTATATAAAAATTCAAAATTAAAAAAGATTAATAGAAAAACTCTTAAAAAATTAAAGTTTAATAAAAATATATCAGATAAAAATTTGGTTCTTGATTTGGTTATGGTTAGAATTTAGATTCGGTTTTCTGGGTACATAGATTAAAGACTCATTCTGGTATTTTGTCGGGTTCGGTTTGAGTTCGATTCCTCTAATTTGGGTTCGGTTTTTCAGATATATAAACTTCGGATCCATTTAGATATTTTGTCGGATTTAGTTCTTCTAATTCGGTTTTTTGGAACTTTTGATTTAAGACTTATTTGGGTATTTTTATTTTTTTGCATAGGGTCCGATTCGATATAGATGGAATTCGAGTTCATGTTTTTTATATAAAAATATGGCAGGTACCCATTCGGTTCTTACTTTGGGCCTAGTTTGGGTTTGAGTTTGGTTTTTTGGGTATATAAACTTATGACCCATTTAGGTATTTTGCTGGATTCGGTTTAAGTTCTGTTCCTCTAATTTGGGTGGATTTCGGTTCAGGTTTTGGGTATCAAGTTTTATGCCCAATGATACACTTGCTATTTACATTCACAATAAATGTTTAGAAGGTATAATTTTCAACAAAATCTAGCTTATTATTTGGATCTAAAATATAAGTTTTAAATTCTGATTATATTAAATTTAAATATCAACAATTTTCTATCATCCAGAAATGAATATACTCAAATACATAAAGGAACAAAATTACTAATTTCCTATATTTGCTCACCACATTATATTATTATTCATGTTTTCAAATATATACTCCCCCTATCCCATTTTAAATAAGGTTTTAGAGAAAAAAAATTTGTATCAAATTATTTCAAATTATTTCATGTTTTTAATTTCTAATGTAAAATTAATTATACTTTTATTTTTTGACTATTTATATTTTGCAGATTGATTTTTGATTGATCAAATAATTATTAAGTAAATTAAAAATAATATTTTTTATTGGAAGAATAAAAAATTAAATGATTTCTTAATGTGTATGTAAAAACCTTAAATATATCCAAAGGGAGTAAACAAACATGTACAAAAAAATTTTAAAATTTTTTTAAATAATATAAGTTTTTTCAAAAAAAATTCAAATCTCGCGCTATACTAGTATCATATTACTTTAAAATGATATCCATATTTAAAATTTGAATTATTTCTACATACTCTATAAGTTTTAAATTTGAATTATTGTTAAATATTATATAAAATTAAATTTTTTATTTTGTAGCTAAATCTAATAATGTAAATTTTGGTTATGTTAAGTTTTATGAAAAAAATATTTTGATTTATTAATATTTAACATATTTAAAATAAGTTAATATATTAAGATAGTGATTTAGGAGGTGGTATTTTAATGGATTTAGAAATCCTTGCAAAATCATGTGTTTTTCAAGCATTGATTTTCAAATCCTTTTAAAATCATGTGTTTTTCAAGCACTGATTTTCAAATCCTATTTAAAATCATGTATTTTTGGTTCTATCATTATAAATCTTAATTAAAATCACATGTTCTTCAACCTTACGAATTTGAATATGTATTTGTTATTTCAATTGATTTGAGTGGATTTGATTGTGAATTTTTCTTTAAAATACAAAAACTTAAATCCTTACAAAATACTTGTTATTTTGAGCTGAATTTAAAAAATTCACTTTTTACGATTTTAAATCAAAGAATTTATAAATCTTAGATAGATTTATAAGTCATACCTCCAAGAAACCCCCTAAATATATTATAAAACAATAATTTCGAATTTTATCTATAATTTAATATTTTATAATAATAAATATTTTAGTCAAAGAGATTTAGAAAGAAAATATCTTACTATATAAATAATTTTATTTTAGGAATAAAAATAATATTGTAATAAATAAGTTTACATAAAATATATGAAGTGTCATAAATACTTTACGAAATTTAATTTTACAAAATTATCCTTGTTGTTATTCTAGTCTATTAACTAATTTCTAATGTGATATCTCGTAATATAACATATCAGTAAATGTTAGTTTATTAAAATGCTATCATTTTATTATTAGTAGAAGGTACTACGTAGGGCTGTAACGGATCAGATATCCGAGGTTTTCCGTATTCATGGTATCTGTCAAATTAATATCCGTATTCGTATCCGAAAATACAGATATCCGGAATACGGATATCCATATCCATATCCATATTCGATTCTTGATATAAAAAAATTAAAAAAAAATTCTTCTTAAAAACGTTAAAAATATATATATATTTTTCCTTAAAAATAAAAAATTAATTATCCTAAATAAAATAAATATTTAAAACAATCAAAAATAATAAAATAAAACTAAAAATAGTATTATTGATACATAAACGTAAAAAAAGAAAAGAGAAAAAAAAATATATGGATATCCAGATATCCAGACCCAATATCCGTATTATTTGTATTTGTATTTGTATCTGCCAGATCTACAAATTCACTATCCGTATTCATATCCGTTTCGACCAGAAATCTGTTTTTCGGATAAAATTTTGAATACGGATCCGGATATTTAATCTGGATATTTAATCCCAGGCCTAGAAGGTACTATGTGGGAAAATGATGAGAAGCGTTGAAACTCCGGTTTTAAACAAGTGGGGAATAGTAAATAATTAATCATTATTTATTATTCATTCTACGTAATGAATAAGGTAAATCTGTACTATCCACTTTAAGATAACCTTAAAATTGGATCTTGGACATAGAAAACGAGGTCTCTTAAGTGTTAACTTTTACAATTTTTTCTCATTATTAAATTTCAGATTCTTTGTTTATAAAAAAACCACTTGCATTCATCGTATCAACTAACATAGGATGTAGATTCTCAATGTCTTTGAGATCAGCTTTTTGAACACTAAAAGTCTTCATGGTATTAATATTATATACGTGTATTCGATTTCTCATACATTTACATAAGTGGGAATATTAATTTATAGAATGCTTTTATCGAAGTAGAAAATCAAAATATACGATTACTAATTTCCGAAATTAAATTTATATAAGAATAACCAACAATATTCGAGTGACATTACAAGAATTTCATGTTTTACAGAGTTTAACCAATGGCTTATGGAATATGCTTTTTTATTAGGCCAAGCAATAACCTCCAACGGCCATTAGGATCCTTATTATGTTTATGACTGTTGTCTCTTTTCTAAGATCGGAATCTATAAACGTTTTCACCTCTTCATTGTTGTTGGAGGTGGACCGCATTCCTCTGTGGCAGTGGCGGAGCCACCATGTAAATTAGGAGGGTGAGTTGACAGTCTGACACCCATAAATTTGCAAAAAATATTTTAGATTTTTTGTTTGTTTTTTAAATTGACCCTTCTAACTTCAGCAAACTAAGTCTCATTCAGAACGACAAGACCCAAAGACTAGGGGAGTAGGATGACATTTAATGCGTGATGTAATATCGTCCTGGACATTTACGGCTGATCCGCAAGCAAAGGACAAGCCATTGTTAGCTCTGCTAGGGACAAGCCGTTGTTGGCTCTGCTATTGGCCTAATTGCTAAGTAGTTTTAGGTTTTTAATTTTGTAATTGTAACTTCTATAAATGTTTATTTTATTTTTTATTTTGCCTAAAGGCAGAACTTTATTAATATGAGGCCACTATAGGCCGAGACCCGATACATCGAGACAAATTAAACCAGGCTTTGTAACCTATTATAAGAAAGCTTATACAGATAAGCAACACCAGATTGACTAAAGAGAACTAAAGGACGAAATATGAAATTAGCCTTTCTCTAGTTCAAGTGTGGAACAAAGCCACGAAGGTTCTCATGCGGTGATGTAAGAATGTAGCCGCCTTTCCTTAATGACACTACTTGCGATCTTTGTAACTGACTTGTTGGCTAGGGAACTTGACATCTTGATGTCATAGCACTGGATATGTGGACAAAATTGGTTCGTATAAGCTCTGTATTTTGGTCATTCACTCGGGTTGTTGAAGGCTTTGTGAACCACAACATACTTTTTCCATAACTCGACCTTGTCGATGTGCATATCTAGAAGGCTTTGGAGTCCCTATAAGACACCACAAAAGGTTGCAATGATTCTGTTTGGTGCTGTGAGTAATGTGTCACACGCATGATATAGAACCTCACCAGAATGATTACGAAGAATCCAAGCCAATCCAATTAGGTGATCCGATTTCACCCATGAGACTCCGAGGTTCGCTTTGAGAATTTCATGCCTTGGTTTTTTTCCAGACTTTGTCTATGGATGACAGAGAAACACAAGGTGATTGCGAGTCGAAGGTCTTCATATTTGATTCCTTCCATTCCTCTGCTTCACTTATTGACTTAGCAAATATAAAATCAGAGTTTTGGGATAGACCTTTTAAATGGACTCATTTCTCTGTTTCCAGACGTTTTATAGGATCCATGGCATCACATCTCGGGCATCTACTCTTATGCATTGTGTACCCAAATGATCCAGTTTCATATGCATATAATGTTTATGTTTATAATTTGTCAAAATTTATTTCATTTATAATGTTTTTTTGTCAATAATTGGATCAACAATGTCTAATCTATAGCTTAAATATTTCAACTAGAGCAGGGTGAAACTTGAATTCCCCATCTACTGCCAAACTACATCAAGTAATTGAATTGTTTACTGATTAATATTTTAATTTATATATTTTTAATTTTTTTTAAAACAAAATGATAGTATCGATTGAGAATCTCCTAAAAAACTCGATATTATTTATAAGTTCTGTTTCCCTTAAACTAAGTTTTTGTTATTTGGTCCGAAAAAGATGGAAT
>WJSH01000144.1:41740-69821 GCA_009757365.2 Lepidium campestre | reverse complement strand
TATAAGTATTAAATTATATTTATAAATTACAATAATGAGATATAACATACAAAAAAGACCTTGCCGCTCAAAGGCGGATCATTTTCAATTAAATACAAAACTCTTATTTAATTTAATTTTAGTCTTAAAATGTAATATAATTTGTTTTCTATTCTGCAATATTTTTTATTGGGTGATATAGTTTTGTAATTATTTAAATTTGTGATGTTGTAATTTAGATCGAATTTAAAATAATTCCATAGTTTAGAGATGAATGAACAAGTTTGTTTGTATCTTATATCTTATTTTAATCTTTAGGGAGGGTTTTTCCTCCCATTTTCACACCAAAAAAATATATCTAATTTTAATCTATTCATCTAATTTTTTTTTATCAGAAGACAAAAAAAAATCTAATTGTTTTATAAATTTAATATTTCTTTATTAATGTTTAAAGAATTTATTATATTTTATTCATAAAACATTTTATATATTTTTATGCAAAACTTAAATATAATTCAATATTTGTTGACAACTAATATTCTATAATTAAATGAATTATATTAAAATAAAATATTATAAATTTTGTTGTTGATAAAAAATATTATACATTTTATTGAATAATATATAAAATATATTTTAAACAAAACTATTATATTTTGGCATTAGTTGGTATAGTTTTTTACTGTTTTACTCTTTCAATTATGTGAATGAGATGATAGTCAAGTGTTGATATGCCCAAAACTTGAGAGTCAAAATCTCTTATGTTCCTCTACTTTCTACATACCTGTTTTAATGAAATTTAAGATGATCTGACGAAAATACCACAGTGTTTTATTTGCTCTTTTATTTGATTAAACTAAATAAATATTCTTAAGAAAAGAATTCGACTGTATGGTCACGAACTCGCTCCAGCTGACTCTGTACAGACAGAAATACAAAGAATTGACTCCAATGAGACCCCTGACGACTTCGAATTGGTTTGTCGCCGCCGTTTGCGCCATCTAGCATCACCGTCTACCACTAGATTGCAGTTAGTTCCTTTTCCTTGAGAAGTCCAAGTTCTTTGGTTTCGTAATTTGGTTTTAGATTTACAAAATTATGATTTGATATTGCACATTGGGTGTTTTACCATGGTTTTTGAGTCGATTAGGAGCTTAAATTGGTTACAAATGGGTTTTAGTTGTTTAATCGTAGTGAATTATAGGGGAAGAACCTGAAAGGATGGAATTTGAAACTCGAGAACTTTGTCGAAGTGGTATTAGTTTTTCCGTAGTGTATGAGTTTTTTGTATTTGGTATGGCATGACACAATGAACGATATCCCCATTAACGTCAATGTCAATGTCAACTTTTATTTAGATTTTGAGGGTCGCATGTATAGTTTACAGTTGCAGACATTAAAGAAGAAGAAGATAACTTCGTCGATGTTGGAAGGTAGGATATTGGAGAGGCTTTCGTTAGATAAAACTAAATTTAAATTGCGGTTAAGTTACTATCCACTGGTGGTGGGATGTGAGGAACAACGATTTACTATTTCAGATGATGAGGATCTGCACGTTTATCTAACGTCCTATGATAACAACCGTAGATGTAAATTGTATATCGAGGACAACCATAAATCTGAAATCCAAGAGCAGCTGTCTAGAGTGGTGAAAAGTTCAGTTGGTAAGAACTATGAAGAGTTGTGTTCTAATGGTGGTGATGGTGAGATTGGAGCAAATGCCATGGTTGTGTACAAGGAAAGAGAATCAGTCTGTGTATCGGATGATAATGTAACTGGATCACGTGATGAAGGTGTGAATAGATCTGATATTGGTGATGAAGGTGTGAACATATTTGATATTGGTGATGAAGGTGTGAATAGATATGATATTGGTGATGAAGGTGTGTATAGATCTGAAAATGGTAATGAAAATGTTGAGCTTCCACCTGAGGTAGAAGGTAGTCAGTTTATTAAAGAATGGGAAGACAGAGTGGGTCTGCATGTACTTCAAGAATTTAAGAACAAGAAGGCATTGCGAGATGTGGTTGATAAAACCTCGTTTGTTAAGATTTTTTGTTTTGCAATTAAGAAGTTTGAACCTGGACGTTTAGTGCTAAAATGTAAGCAAGAAAAATGTACATGGGTATTACGAGCTACAAGGATTTGAAGTACATATATTTTCTCGGTTAGAAAATACAACAAGATGCATACATGTTCTCGGGCAAGTAAAAGTGAGAGCAACAACATGAAGAGACAAGGCACACCACAATTGGTTGCAGCTCTTATGCGTGAGGATTATCCAGGACAAATGAAAATCCCTCCTCTGAAGGTTATCGTTGATCTCGTGAAGACAAGACTAGGTGTGACTATATCATACTCCATTGCTCGTAGGGGGAGAAATCTAGCTATTAGTGAATTGCATGGTACCCCAGAAGATACCTACAAGCTGATGCACAATTATTTGTACGAGTTAGAGAAGACCAATGAAGGTACAAAAACAGCTGTGAAGTTGGATGACGAGGAAAAATTTAAATACCATTTCATAGCTATCGGAGCTAGCACTGAAGGGTTTATTGTCATGGGGAAAATGATAATTATGGATGCAACATTCCTAAAGAACGGATATGATGGTGTACTAGTATTTGCCACAGCGCAAGATCCGAATCGTCACCATTATCCATAGCTATTGTTGTACTCGATGGAGAGAATGATGCTAGTTGGACTTGGTTTTTCGAGATGCTGAAGAAAGTTATACCAAACTCATCGGAGTTGGTTTTTATGAGTGACAGGAATGCGAGGCTCATCGGCGTCATAAGTAATGTGCATGAAGAAGTTTGTTATGGGTATTGCATATGATATATGTCACAAAATGTGAAAGGTCAAGCATCAAATGTCAACAAAGACGTAATTGCATGGAGATTCATGGAGTGTATTAGGAAGTACACAATGGCATAATTCAACAGTGCTTATAATTAGTTTAAGATTAGATATCATTCTGCAGTTAGGTACTTAGAGGAGACAACTGTGAAGGAAAAATAGGCCAAATATTTTTTTCCGGGTGAAAGATACAACTTCGATACAAGCAATTGTGTGAAGTCTTTGAACAGTGTGTTTCGAGAGGCAAGGAAGTTCTCACTAATTCGCATGCTTGATACAATCATTAAAACAATGTCTGTGTGATTCTTTGAACATCGGGAAGATTCAGCCAAAGGTGATGATTCACATAAATTGGTGCCTTTTGTGGAGAACATCATGCACGATTTATGGGCAGAGATTGATTGTGACAGAGCTAAACAACAATGAATTTAATGTTATTGGAAGTGATGGAAAGCCTTATTTGGTGGACTTGGAATCTAGAAGCTGCTCTTTCAGGGTGTTTGACATCAAAAAATATCCTTATGTGCACGGGTTAGCCGCCTTCATTCAATATCGAAGGCTAAAGAGATCTCGAGATCTCCAGTTCAAAGATTTGTGTTCAAAGTATTACTGGACGGAGCAATGGTCTTTGGCTTATGTAAGGAGTATATATTTAGTTCCGGATAAGTCCAAATGGGAAATCCCAGATTACATCAAAAGCTTAGAAATCTTATCTCCGGTTCAAAAAATTAAGAAGGGAAGAAAGAGAACTAAAAGGTTTCCATCAGCAGGAGAAAAGAGACCTAAGAAACCAAGGACGCTAAATAAAAGGCGTCCCACACAAGGAGGTTTGGAATACTTGGTGGTTTGAACGCCATAGCGAAATTATTTTGTAAACCATAATTTTTTCTCTTTCGTCTCACTCTTTCTACATATACAAGACCTCATCTATTCCAATTTCTCACGAACTCAACCAAAGAAAAGGTCATTGTTTTACAAATTTCTTTTCAATCAAGATAGGTAAATATCATCTAAGTAAGTTGCTTTAGATTTCACATCATTTCGTGGTTATTCTATCTTTTGTTTTCACTCAAATTTCACATTTTTGCTAGGGATTAAAATTAAGCTTAAGCATGAGTGACTCCTCATTTGACCTAAATGATGACCCAAACGTAGCGGCTGATAAAGAGGATATTGAGCACATGAAAATGTTTTACTGGGTTGCGGAAAGCAACTACGGCATTCCTACCAAATATCCTTGCGGTGAGAAGATAATAAGGGAGACTACGAACAAAGTCGAAAAGACTTATTTTACTCATAAAGTGTATGAGGTAAGCTTATGAACTTATTTACTCTTTTATATAAAATGATGATTTTGATGTTAAACGTATTACAAATAGGACGATGGACTCTACCGGTGAGCACGTTGAGATCTTGCTATGGAAGATGAAGTGTCAAGTTTGAAGCGCAAGTCAGTGAACCTTGAGACCGAGCTTGTTCAGCTCCAAGGAGATTGCAAAGATGACTGTTGTGATTGCAAAGTTGGATGTTGGTCGCTGATGTGTTGGTTTTTTTTCTATGTATGTTGTCGGTCCTATGCCTTTAAATTATCTACATGGCAATTTTAATTTACTTATGTACTTTTGTTAAGCTCGCTTATGTTTACCTATGTTACTGAATTTGGATTTCTATCCTTTAATTACGTATTTCTATCCTTACTTAAGGGTACCATTTATGATTAAATGCATTACACAAAAAATATAAAGCATGCAATATATGTCTCAATTGAGTACTCGAACTCAGTCCTAGTTGATAGAATAACTTAAAGCAAGCAGTTTATGTCTCCTTCATATCGCATCAATTTTATGTCTCCTTCACATCACATTAGTTTATGTCTCCTTCACATCACATTGGACTTTGACCTTGTCAACCACAGACTAAATTTTGGCTCTTTTGCTTTTGGTTACTTTGTTGTTTCTCCTCGACCCCTTTTCCTTGGCTCCTTTGTTGTTGCCTCCTTCATTGTTGCCTCGGTTTGCTCTGTTGTGATAGGATGAGGCTGCTCTGTTAGATTTTCAGTTTGTGTTGGAATATAATCAGTTTGCTCAGGTTGAGAGATACCATCAATATCCTCGTCTCCAGTTGCCTGCGAACAAGGGAATTAACCAATAAACCAAGTACCATTACATAATGAGTGTTACTACAAAGTTTTAGGAAAGCTTACCTTTGACTTATGTAGCTCCTTCACTAAAGCTTCAAACGAGATGACTTTTTCCTGTAACCCATCAGCATTTTCCTGCAATCCATCAGCCTTTTCCTCCATTTTATTCATCCTTTCTTCCATTATTTCGTTCTGCTTCTTCATACTTTTCAGCAATTCCAAGATCGACGGGTCTCCTACACTTGGTTGGTTGACAGCTGGTTCTTGGTTTTCCTCCACTTTTTTGTTTCGGGCAGCCACATCTTTACTAAACATATCATCAAACTTGACGATTAAACCTGAATGTAGACGCTTCATCCAACTGTCGACAATTACATCATGGATTTCATCTTCCTCATCTATTTCAGTTATTTCAGACATTAGATTTCATTCTCCTCTTGAGATTACTGGTAGGATACTTTCAATGTCCTGTAAACATAAAGAATGAATAATAATTAAAACACAATGAATTATTGGTAAGAACAATTGAGAGAAAGAAAAATTACTCAATGTTGTTTCGTTCAATCCCTTGTTTATAACACTGAGAGGAATCCCTTTCATGTCCAATTTACTGTATTTTCTCTTGCACATCCAAGGACAGCTTTCGTCTGCGCCTGGATAAGCTTCTAGATACTCATTCCCCAAATCTATAATCGCCTCAAATAGTAGTAGTTGCACAACACGCATATTGTATAAGTTTGCTTAACCCTTTTAGTATGTTCTAAAAGGATCATCTTCCCCAAGCAAAATTCACACAGAAGTTTAGATCATTAACAACTCTAATTAGAAATAGATGAACGGGAGTAGCATCTACTCCAGTCTTGGTCGGAGTGTTGATCACGCTGGACAAGAAATACAGCACTAGAACCTTCAACCTTCCACTTCTTGGTAACAAACCATCTAAACACGCTCTCACATCATCACGTCTAATGACCTTACCTATAGGAAAATAGTTGCTTTTAAATCTGTCATTGTCAGCTTTTTCCTCATAATCTATTGGATCATAGTAGTGGTAGTTTAAACCAGATATCAAGGCATGCTCCTTTAACCTATACCGGATGGAGATGCCATTTACTATGAACCAGGCTTCCTTCTTCAACTCTATGCAAGTAGTTCGAAGCAGCAACATCCACATCCCCATCACCCTGTGTTTTTTTCCCGTGGCATGTAAAAGATATGCTTAAACTAGGGATGTGAATGAAACCACCTCTTCTCAGTCCGTGAGAGCGGGGACCACATAGATTTAATAGTAGAAAAGAACTCATCCAGATAGCACCTCGTTGATATCTTTGTCTTTTTAATGTACTCCGTCGGCGGGAAGTACATTCCAAGTGGTGGATGGCCACATGCTCTTTCTCTGCATCAACAACATTAGTTTCTGCAGCTTCATCATCATCACCTTCTGCAGCATCATTATCATCACTTTTTTCAGCACCATCATCATCATCCCTTTCTTCACCAGCAACATCATCATCACTGTCTTCACCAACATCATCATCATCACTTCCTTCAGCATCATCATCATCATCACTTTTTCAGCATCATCATCATCATCATCATCACTTTTTCAGCATCATCATCATCACCTTTCACATGTGCTTCTTCTTCTTGCCCATCCTCATTATTAATTGGAGGTTCAGCAGGTACAACAACATAAGCAAATGCCTCAGTTACAGCAGGTTCAACAGAAGCAGATGCCACAGTTCTAGCATGTTCAACAGAAGCAGATGCCACAATTCTAGTAGATTCAATTGAAGCAGATGCCACAGTTCTAGCAGGTTCAACAGAAGCAGATGCCTCAGTTACAGCCGGTTCAACAGCAACAAATGCTTCACGATCATGTATAAATGCCTCAGGATCAGGCACAGATGCCTCATGATGAGGATGATCAGGTACAGTTGCCTCAGCCTCACCACTTCTTCGCTCTCGAGGAATGAGCATGCGTACCACCTTATTACCAACACACATGTTTCTTTACGCCACCTACACCTCTAAGACTTATGTACGACTTTCATACTGAACCTGGTTCTGAGGCTGGGCTATCTCCTCTATCTCTACCTACACCTCTTCTAACAGAAGCGCTTCTTGTCTGAGCTATCTCTGTACTCCAATGAACACGATCAGCAATAAGTAAGTGAAAAACATTTATGCTTCTTCCAAATTCAAAACAGAAACAAGTGAGCAATGTCCTAAGCAACATATGAAACAGAGTCTCGATGAAACACAATGAACAGTGTCCTAAGCAACATATCAAACACAATGAAAAATGTCCTAAACACAAGATCAAACAATGTCCTAAGCAAGAGATCAAACACAATGACCAATGTCCTAAAAAACATATCAAACAATGTCCTAAGCAAGAGATCAAACACAATGGCCAATGTCCTAAACAACAAATTAAAAATGTCCTACATATTTCGAAAATAACTCTAAACCCTTCTTGTTCTTCTATCACTGTTCGAACATAGATCATAATTCAAACTCTTTCTTCTCTCACCAAAACCAAACTCTTTCTTCTCTCACTGTTCTTATTCTTCACTCACTGTTCGAACATATATCACAATTCACAACCAAAATCGAGCTCACTATAACCCAACTCTTTTTTCTCTCACCAAAATGAAACTCTTTCTTCTCTCACCGTTCGAAAATAGATCAAAACTATCAAACCCTAATCCCTAGCAAATAATTACTAACTGAAATGATTTACCGTTGAATGTACGTTTCGGCGAAGAGAAAATAGAGAGATAAAATCACGATTCTGGTGCGAAATCGATGGAAATGATTATAAAGTCATACGTAGTAGAGACGTAGTTCCACGAAAGAGATGGCGATAAGAAATAGAGGAGGATAGATTACGAATTCGATAACGACTCACACAAGAAATTAATGATTTGATCGAGATTTTTGGGAAAGTAGTTTAAATCCTAGTAGATCCGATATTAATGGGTTTGAGTGGGTTAGATCTACGTGAATCCGATATAAATCCAAAATCGCTAGATCTGGACAGGTCAAACCCAAATTTTAGGGATAAATAATGAGTTTAATTTAGGGATAACCTAGTAAAACAACCATATTCTAATTTATTTTTAATTCAAAACAAAATTCTATTCGAAGATGGTGATTTCAGAAAACAATCTCCTCATTTTGGGCATCTCAGCTGGGATGACCAATGAACAATCAAGCTGGGATGACCAATGAACAATCAAGTGTTTAGTCAATTGAATCCGAGAAAGTTCAACTTCAGTTCAGATCGTTGAGCCAAAATGGACTCGTCGGAGATCGAAGTAGTGCCTCTGGATTCGAACTCTCACCAAAACCCTACTGAATCATCATCTCCAACCATCACAGACGTCTTCTCCGCCTCTGCTTATGGCGATCTCCACCAACTCAAGCGTTTCGTCGAACATGATGGTTCCTCTGTTTCTCTTCCTGATGCTAATGGTTATTACGCTCTTCAATGGGCTGCTCTTAATAATTACGTCAACGTTGCTCAATATATCATCGAGGTACCGATTTATTCAATAATTTCTCGATAATTCTGTAAGATACCTTAGCTCTGTAGTGTTTCCGGTGTAGTAAATGGATTTGATTTTGACATAATTGTAGCAAGGTGGTGATGTTAATGCAGCTGATAATATACATCAAACACCATTGCATTGGGCAGCTGTTAAAGGTCACATTGATGTTGCAGACCTTTTACTGCAAAATGGAGCTCGAATTGAAGCTGCTGATGTGAATGGTTTCAGGGTAAAGTTCTTCTTTTTATCCTCCTTTGAGTATCTGTTTCCATCCCTAGATTTAGTGGAAACTAATTTCATGAGTAGCGTGTGACATGGATCACAATTTAAGTTTAAGGGTCATGCGAGTTGCTTCCGTTTGCTTATATCGCCCACGAATTGAGATAAGCTATTGTCTATCTTACAAAATGTATTCTTTTGCAGGCAGCTCATGTTGCTTCTCAGTATGGACAGACAGCATTCTTGAATCATATTATTGTGAATTATGCAGCTGATTATAATGCACTAGATAATGAAGGGAGGAGTCCGCTACATTGGTATGTATACAGTGTGTGTATGGCCTTTAATACTGATCAGTTAGTGTGGAAATGCATAAAGTAGTTCTTGACA
Source organism: Lepidium campestre (assembly GCA_009757365.2). Lineage (NCBI taxonomy): Eukaryota > Viridiplantae > Streptophyta > Magnoliopsida > Brassicales > Brassicaceae > Lepidium > Lepidium campestre. The sequence goes on along the minus strand of WJSH01000144.1, from coordinate 60,677 downwards.
CGATGTTTTTCCCATCTAGGACTGACTTCTCAGCTTTATAAGTTATTTCTCATAAATTGCCCAACACAGATGTTAGGAACTGTTTCTTTGGATGCTGTAAAACTACAGGGGCTGAGTGTTTTCATATTTGACATAGAGGAATAACATAATAATGGCACGTTAATTTTTATAGAAGAAAACAAGTGAAGACTTGGCATATCGTACTATTGTTCACAGCTGCATTTCATACTCTGTTACTTATCATTTGAAAATTTCATAACTACTATGAACCCTATACGTTTAATTCTTTGTACGACTCAGGGCTGCTTACAATGGATTCACAGATACAGTTCGATTACTTCTGTTCCGGGATGCATTCCAAAATAGACAAGACAAAACAGGCAAATTGAAAACTCTCTCGTACTTTCTTTTAACAGTATCTACTTGTTTGCTCTAGTATTAATAAAGAATGGCTTACAACGTAATTTTTTCCTGTACCTTATGATGTGTAAAGATAAGTGCAAAAGAATATTGTTTTGGGCTTGTGTAACGTGTAGAATGCTGATACCCTGATGTATATTTTACTTTATTTTATTAGATCCGTAATTCTTACATTAATCACTTTGCTGGCCAGGCTGCACTCCTTTGCACTGGGCCGTGATTAAGGAAAATGTTGAGGCTTGTGCTCTGCTAGTTCATGCTGGAACTAAGGAGGAACTAATATTGAAAGATAACACTGGATCTACGCCACTTAAGCTTGCATCTGATAAAGGTCACAGGCAGATCGCTCTTTTCCTTGTACGTAATGTTTAGTGTTGCTTGCTACCTTTCTAACATTCGTAAATGGAACACATCTTGGCTATTCACAATAAGCTTTTTGAATTTGGTTTCATTTTCCATTGTCACAAGTTGGACAGAAATAGATTACTAAGGCTATTTACAAGATCTTTCCAGCAATATAGCCATTTAAAGTTATAAAAACAAATAGCATTTCTGTTATTATTAAACGCAGAAAAGTAGGCAGCATTGTGATATTTGCTTTTGCTTGTACACCTCTAACCCAGATTTTTATGTTACTTTCGTTACCTGTACTCTGATTTTGAGATATAGTGAAAAATCATTGTGGTAGAAAATGTGTGCAACTGTCTGTTTTAGGTTCAGAATAAATGCTAGTGCTCACAATTTGGTAGTTTCCGTTTAGGGTCAGAGTAGATGGCTCGGTAAATGACGGTACAGCTTATTCAATGTTGTTTGCAGTAGCTGTTCTTTATTCTTTTCTTTTTTTTCTTCTTCTCACTTTTCATATTGTTTCCATTTGATATGATGTGTTTTCTGAGAATCTGGTTTTTGATTTTTTCAGTCTAAGGCAATGCAAACTGAAAATAGTAGTTTTGAGGACAAGATCTTCTGTGGAAAATTGGGCAAGACTGGCTATGCTCCTATGTTGTTCAGCTTAATAGTCATTCTTATGATCCTCTTCCTCACATCCATTGTTGCAGGTGAATGACCCATACAACAAAGTACTGTGTATGCGCAAGCTCCTTATTAATAAATTATATTTTTTTTTCCCTGACATTTTGCATATATTGTAGCTTCTAATCTCCCAAAGATAACTGCTATGCTTGGTCTGTGGGCATGGTCAGGTCTTTCATGTGGCGTTTGCGCACTAATAACTTTCTATCGCGTGAGCAGGTATCTTTATTAGCCATCTTCAGTGTTATCTGAAATTTTCATGCCTAAATATTTTAGTTTGGTGTAGTTATTAAGTGGGCCACGAGAACTAGTCCTGAAAAATCACTTTTTCTTTAAGAAATGAGGAGGTAGACATGTGAGGCTGTAATTACTTTGTAGTGTGTCTGAGAGAGATGTATCTATGTGTAGTGCTATGGTCTTGAAGTAATTAATTTGGTCCTTTCTTTCTTACAGCAAAGATCCCGGGTACGTTCAAAGAAAAAATGAAGTTGACAGCCAACACACTGCCAATGTAAGTGCAACTTCCTTCTCATTTTTCCAAATGTTGAGAGAAATGTGAACATTCTTAGTGAACTGTTGATCTGGTCAACTTCACTGGTCATCTGGTATGCAGGAGTGTAAGCTTTCGTCTGAGACTCATGCTGAGCTATGCTTGGTTGTAGTAGACAACAATTGTAGATCAATCGAATAGTCATATTATCTTCTGATGTTTACAGGACCCTTTGATTGATATCAGTTTTAACAACCCTTCATGGAAAGGAAACTGGTCCCAACTCTGCCCTACTTGCAAGGTTTTCCCCTTAGAAGCCAATTCTTTTTGGGAGATATCTGCACTTCTCTATATTTTCTAACTACTACTCTAAAATTTTTGTCAGATAATTAGACCGGTTCGATCTAAGCACTGTCCGACCTGTAAGCACTGCGTTGAGCAATTTGACCATCACTGTCCCTGGATTTCCAACTGTGTTGGTAAGGTAAGAGTCTCTTTGACTTGTTAGTCTGCAATTCAATTGGCAATGGTATGGTAATGAAAACATCTTGTTATACATATTCTTTCTGTATAATCATTTCGCAGAAGAATAAACGCGACTTCTTAGTCTTTGTGATCATGGGAGCTTTAACATCATCCATTGGTGGCACAACTGCTATTCAAAGTATGTGACCGAAAAATATTAATGACCAGAAATGATCAAATGGATTCAAATCTTGCATAGAAACATGGAAACTTTTTTATGAACATTTGTTTATGTTACAGGACTATGGACAAACATCTCACACATACACCCTAGACAATCATGGATTCAATTAATAGTCACTGAACATCCGGGCGCTGCGGTGTTTCTATTTTTCGACTTCTTTATCTTCATTGCGACAATGACATTGACCATCTCACAAGCGTATCAGGTACAAGTCTTTAGCTAAGGTAACAGAGTTATACCCTCTTCTCTGCAAATGATTGTAACATTCCTGTTCTCTGGTGCAGATAGCTCGGAATATTACAACCAACGAATTATGGAATGCGAAAAGATTCAGTTACTTGCGAGGACCTGATGGAAGATTTTACAACCCTTATAACCGCGGCTGGCGAAGAAATTGCACTGATTTCTTGGTTCATGGCTATACTAGAGACGACGAAGTTGCCTCGTCTTCAATTCTCTAAATGACATCTCTTTGTCACATTGTTACATTCATAAACATCTGATTCAATGTACTGTGTACCTAGACTCTATAAACGTCTATAGAAATAACATTTGGTAGGCGTCAACAACAAACATTGCAAATGTGGTAACAGAACTCAGAAAATAAGAACAAAAGTCTCCAAGTAAATGAACAAAGTGAGAAGTGTTTCATTCTAACTAATACTTTCATCCCACAAAAGACTTCATCTTCTCGTTGGCAGCTACAAGTTCCGCAGCTATTCCAGGCTCATTTGCCGAGTGTCCAGCATCATCAACAATCTGCAGACCACAAGTCAGGTTAACCGATTTCGCTAAACAAGCAAATACAAGCTTAGAAAAAGATCTTGGAGAAAACTTAAAAGGACTTTTAACTTACCTTGAGTTCTGCCTCTGGCCATGCTTTGTGCAGATCCCAAGCAGACATCATAGGACAACACATGTCATACCTTCCCTGTCCATTGTAACAAATCCAAACACAGTGAACCTAATTGTTTGCAGCTAGGCAGGTCCCATTTTCAATCCCATAATATATAACAGCAAAATCAAAGTTAAATTGATGCTTCTTTAACCTACACATACATATCAGCATTTACAACGTGAGAATTCTAATTTGAAGGATGTACCTGAACAATGGTGGTCTTGATATGTCTTATTTTATCTACATTTTCCAGTAAGTATGAGTCCGTTGGAAAGAAACCCTTGTTAAAAAAGTAATGATTTTCAATCCTTGCAAACGCCTGCAGAGCATAATGTCAACAGTTGTTCAAAAATTAGTTCAAAGATTTTTTGCAGCTTTTCAAAGATAGTATATGAGCTTTATATAACAACAGATCAATGAATTAAGAGAATACTGGAGCACCCCTCAAACTAACCAATGAAAACTTATCATCTTCTGCCCTTAGAATGTTGTCATCATTTGGAAGAAGATGAGCTGTCATCATTTCCCATTTAGTCCAAGCTCTTGCAGCTGCATACTAAAGGATTAGAATGCAAAAATTAGTATCGCAGACAGACACGGATTGATATTAGTCCAGACTCTTTCGGCTACAAACTAAATGATGAAAGTTCAATTGCTTTAAAAGCCAAAACAAACGACGTCCAATAAATTTTGTTGTGCAAAAGTGATTAGAACTCAACTCACTTGAGTTTCCATATCATCGGAATTCAGTCTTTTGTGATAGGTGTCCAAGAAGCTACCTCTCTCGTTTTCTGGAATAAGATCTCTGAACTGCTCCCAAGCTGATAAAACCGAGAAACAAATGCTTATGAAGAAGAGAAAAAATGAAGGTCTTGAGCCAGAATCTTCTAAAATTTGCACATAAAACTCTAGTCCCAAGATCACTATGCTTAAATAGAAATGTCGACAAAAGCTTAAAAATAGTAATCATTTCAAATCATAGAAGACTGCCATATAATAAAAGTCAATAACTCAAACACAGGGATACAAGAAAGATAATTACCATCAGGGTAAATAGCAGCAGCACCACCCTCGTAAAACCAATCAATCTCCTTTTTTCGCAACAGAAAAATCCCTCTAAGGACCAAACCCGTAACCTTGTATCAAGAGTAAAGATACATCCGTGAAGTTATGGACAAAAATAACAGAAGGAGACTACTTACTAGATCCCATAGTTCCATCTATTCTCATCATAATCCAATCAATCAACCTCTAAATCACACCTTTTCTGCTTGCAACCTCAATTATACGATAAGAATCCTAACAGAGTGAGATTGACACCTTGTCTGGGTGGGACTGGCTGTATGCAAGTGCTAGAGTGCTTCCCCATGATCCACCAAAAACCTGAGAAAACAGAGAAGAAAAAGCTTCGCTCTTACACATATTTCCAGCTTAACAACAAAAACAACAACAACAACAACAAAGATGCATGTATCTGAAAGAAAATTTCTTACCTGCCATTCTGGAATTTGCAAATGTTGTCTTAGTTTTTCAATATCATTCACAAGGTCCCATGTGGTGTTTTCCTCCAAGCAAGCATGTGGTGTACTCTTTCCTGCACCTCTCTAGAAGAAAACAAAGCAAGAAAAACTTAGGAATGAATATACATACAAGTCAGATAATGTAATCAAGTGTCCACAAAATAAAAAGGCCGACCTGGTCAAACAGGACAATCCGATAAAACTCGGGATCAAAGAATCTCCTGTTACTAGGTGCTGTCCCTCCTCCAGGCCCTCCGTGAAGAAACACAACTGGCTTCAAGATGTTAGTTCCCAGAATACAATGCAAGAGTTAGAAACTTTGAAGACATAAAATGGAATTGCAAACGCAAAGTGCTTCTACACATTTGATCCATTCAATCTCCAAAGAGATGGGTTACAATGGCTTACATACGTGTCCATCGGGTTTTCCTGATTGCTCCCAGTAGAGTGTATGAATATCTGAAACCTTAAGAATCCCAGTGCTGTAAGGTTCAATGGGAGAATAAAGGGTTCTATTGTCCACCAATGTTTCAGCTCCAGGTTCCATTGAATTACTCTTAAACAGCTCACTCTTACTCCAAACAATGCTATTAGAGCGTACTTTAGCTTTGCGTTGTCCTACTGAAATTTAAAGAAAACCCATATGATAAACACTCATTGCCAATTGATTTTGAATTAGAAGCTCAAAAATTACCATTAACTAAAATTATAAACCCCACAATTCAAGTTTACTCAAGGCATTAGATTGTGAAATTAAACTATCACAAAATCTAAACAGATAAATACTATAAACAAAACATGCATATGTACACAGCAAAGGGAAAACAAATTAGTTGTTTTGGACCATTTTAGTAGTTTGTGAGAGCATTTTGAGCAAGATAAGAGTTATGAGATCTCTACAACAAATTTATATTCTTAGGGTTCTTGATTGAAATCTAGTTTGAAGGGTAAGAAATTACAGATTCATTGTTCGTATCTTACAACTCCCAAATCAACCATCAAAGAAGGTGATAATTCACAGAAACCCTAGGACTAGGAGCTATCTAAAATGTAGGGATCATGAGAGTGATTAATGGACTCAAAACCACAAATTTCATATAGGTTCATAGCAGAGAGAGAGAGTGAGACCTGGGAATGAGAGATTGAGATTGTTATGGGTTGGTGGAAATAATCGAACACAAAAGCAAGACGACGATGGAAGTGGAGAAGTGTAAGATATGATGAGTCCTGATTTCATATTTGTGAGAAATTTTGTATTACATTTTTTTTCTTTTAAAAAAAGCGATAATCACATGTGTCGCAGTTCTTGCTGAACCATAGAGAATGACTTGACATATGTCATGATGACGGAAATAATTTTTAATTTTTTTAACTAGGATCCTATTCGTGATACCATTTGAAACGACCGTTTGCAAAAAATGAGTAATTAAAATGAAAATCGTTTGAAAATAATTGTTTGAATATAGCAGTTGGTGAAAAAGAATTTTTAATGAAAGTCCTTTGAAAACTAATGTTGATTGGTAACATTACGGCGGTTGAATAGTGTAATAAAATAAAAATTAGTATATAAAATTTGATTTAAATAATTATTTTAAAATTAGAGATAATTTGCTTAATAACTATGTATGACACAAAGTTTAAGCCAAAGCTAAAATAATAATGCAATGTACAACTATTACAATGGAAATATTGATCAATTTGTCCTCTAAGTTGACTCAAGAAAAAGAAGAAATAATAGTCTATTATAGCCTCTTTGAGTTTAAAATTGTCTACAATAACTTTTTTTTACCTTCTTGAAAATATATCTTTTGGCATAGAAGCTATTCTTAATTTTGTCCCTCATAGACATATATGATCCATGATAGACATATATAGTGAATTATGCATACAATAGACAAAAATGCAATATAATTATCTATGATAGACATATATAGTAAATTATGTATGTAGTGGATAAATAATGTCAAATAATTATCCACAGTGGACCTAATCTAAAACACAAAAGTACTATTTACAATAATTTAAAACTCAAAAATTGTATTTTCGAGAAGGAAAAAAGGTTAATGTGGACAATTTTAAACTTAAAATGGCTACTGTAGACAAAAACCTCTTATTTAAATTCATGTTTAAACATTGGATAAATTTTTTTAAAAGTATAATAATTTTTGTAAGATCTCAAACTATGTATTTGAATGAAAAACTATCAATAAATTTATTCTCATTTTTAATAATATTTATAACAAATTTATGGCACATAATAATAAATTTGTAATAATATTTAGTTTTTCAAAAATTTATTGTAATTTAGCCTTAACTTTTTGTGTTTTTTTTGGTCCGATAACTCTTTTGGTTTGTGATTTTATATTTTTGCCACTAATGTGTTTCTTTTGTTTGTTCTTTGAAATTAGTCATTGGTATAAAACCCGAACCAAAATCAATCTGAAATAAGAAGAACTGAAACCGAACCAAACTTGATGATATACCCGGGATTCTAAATCTATGTACCTGAAAAATCAAACCGAAACCGAAACCAAATCAAGAATGGGATGGGTACCCGATATATTTTTATTAAATTTTGGCTTTTATAGATTTTTTTCTATTAAATGTTTATTAATTTTGAATCTTTATAAATTTTGGATGAAAGTACCCGAACACGAACCCGATCTATAACGAACTGAACCCGATCCGAAAAATAGAAATACTTGAATATGTCTTAAATCAATAAAACCAAAAACCAAAAACCTAAAAAGATCCAACCCAAACCCGAATAGATACGTGAATATCCAAACCTATTTGAACTAATGACATTTAAGTAATTCTTTACAACTATAATGTTTGTTTGCCAAAAATCCTTCCCATTTAATTCTAATTCTATAGATATATGTTTTTTTGTTGACAATTTTATTAACAATACCCCATCTTTTTTGTTGTCTGAAGGCCAATAGTCCATATTTTACTCTCATTCTATATAGAGAGGAGTTGAACCCCTGAAATCAAATCTACAAACTAGGGCCGACCACCAGTGAACAAGAGACGCTCGACCAACAATACCTAATCTATAACCTAAATTTTTTTTTGTCAACTTCATATTTTTTATTAAAATAAAGATGGAAACGAGTTTGGTGGGAAAAAAATTATAAAAAAGAACTCTTGGAAAACCCTTTAACATTGCAGTCAAACCTTAAACATTTATAAATTTTATTAATAAACGTCTAAGGATCTAATTGGTTACATATAAAAGGTCGTTTACAAATGATATACTTATTTTGCTACCAGTTAGTACTTCATTTGAAACAAACGTTTCAAACGGTTGTTTGGACTTATTATTATTGTTTGAAAACCGTTTTGAAACGGAGCTATATACCAAAAAGATCGTCTTTTTAAATATAAATGATTGTTTATTTTTATATTTTATGTAAAATTATTGTTTAAGGAACAATATATGATTCACATTATGGTTTAAGAAAAAAAATTATTTGTTTATATCTAGAAAAATAGTCAGTTATGAACTATATGTTACTTTTATCCTATAGACCAAAATGATAAGGGATCTTCACTTTAATATATTACAGATTTATACAAAATTTACTACAATACCTTTCTTTCAACTCTTTTATCCCCTCTCCTTTCTCTATCATGTGTCTCTCTTTGCTCTTCTCTATCTTCTCTCTTCTCTCTCCTCTCCCTTGTCTCTCCTTTATCTCCTTTCCCTCCTCTCTCTCCTCCAAGATTTCTCCACGTCAAATACCATTCTTTTTTGAGGTTTTTGTCCACAATAGCCATTTTAAGTTTAAAATTGTCCACAGTAGCCATTTTTTACCTTCTTGAAAATGCACATTTTGACTTTTAAATTGTTGAAAATAGCCCTTTTGTGTTTTAGATTATGTCTACCGTGGATAATTATTTGACATTATTTGTCCACTGCATACATAATTCACTATATATGTTAATCGTATACAATTATATTGTATTTTTGTCCATGGTATACATAATTTACTATATATGTCCATCATGGACCATATATCTACAAGGGACAAAATTAAGTATAGCCCCTATGCCAAACTGTGTATTTTCGAGAAGGTAAAAGAAAATGGATATTGTAGACAATTTTAAACTCAAAGGGACTATAATAGACACTTATTTCTTTAAATAATTATAGAGAAATTAGCTCTATAAGCATACAAATTATAAATTCACAAACTAACTGTAAAATAGTAAAAGGTAAAATATTTTCTATATTTCTATATTATTTGCCACTTTACCATTTATATTTGTTTCTTAATTTAATTTTACCTTCTTTACTTCTTCTCTCCTCCCCCATTTAATTTATATTATATCTTTTAGTAAAAATTAAATCAAATCTAAATTTTATTTATCAAAAAACATAAATGTTTTTCTACAAAATGTTAAGATTTTAATTTATTTTTAAATGAAAAAAAATATTATAAAAATCGAATATGTTATTAAAAATTTGTATGCAGAATACAAAACGATTATATTCTATTTCTCTTATGTATGAGGTATATTTTCTAAACTTATTCTTTTCATCATGTTTTTCTTCTCCTCCTCCTCTACTCTTTCTATTGGATCAATTGCTAGGAAGCTCTTAGTTGGAGGGAAACTTCCTAAGCCACTTCTCCCTTCTTTGGTTACTCCGCTTACTTTCTTCTCATATTTTATGCCACAAGTTATCCTTATAATATTATTTAAAAGAAAAAAATGTTTGAAAGTAAAAGAAAATAAAACAATTGGATCGGTTCGGTTGGTGCTAATAAATGGTCAATTAAACCGTCGAATTAGAATCAACTACCTACCATATCGTACCAACATCATTTGTTTATGTAAAATCCATTACAAACGAACGAAACTCTTCCTCCGATAAAGACGAAACCGACAGCAACTCCGGTGACTTTAGCTTACATTTTCAGCTCGCGACTTTAGCTTCCATCTCCAGCTTACATCTCCATTTAAGTTGATCTTAAAGCTCGGGAGCTCGCATAAAGACATCCATCATTTTGCTTTAAGCGATTTTGGATTGAGGTGAGGTGAGGTGATGTCAACTATTCTTGTTATTGCTTTAATTTGCATTATTCTTGTTATCCCTTCTAAATATAAGTCATTCTTCACTCTATTTTTAGCATTTATTCATGTACACAACATTTATGAAAATCAATTCCTATATTGCATGCATATATGTATTTTTTTAGTTCCAATGCATCCATGTAGATGTGTTAAAAATCATCATAGTATACACTTGTATAAAGAACAAATATATAACTGTATAATTAGTGTAACTGTTAATGTCTAATAATGTTGCTTAAGATATTTATGTAAATGTTAAAATCCGATAATGTTTTATCGCATGTTGCTTCAGTTATATTTTTGCAGATACAATGATAAAAACGGTTGTTCACTTTGACTATGGAGGGTGTTACGTTGAAACCGAAGAAGGGTATCAATGAATTTCGAAAGATGCTAATAATTACACAATAATGTTTAGGAAATCGTCTATTGAGGATATAAATTACTCGGTCTTAGAATAAAACATAAAGAAGAAGTTTGACATGGATAAAGGCACAAAGTTGAAACTTAGTTACATCCCATTGGCAGTGGAAGCGAATAAGTGATCATATATTTATGATGATGAGGATGTCGAAAGTTATATATGGAGCATGGATGTGGGTCAATTACAAAGTTTTTTGCATGTTGAAGTAGATAAGTACGATGAGGAAGATTTAAGAGTATTGCTGAGAAGTTCAGTTGAAATGAATTATCTTCTTACACCACTTTCTCTCTGCACTCGAAATTCTCTTCAAAGTTAGGTAAATTAAAATTCTCTTCAACACTTTCTCTCTACACTTGCTATCTTCTTACACACTAGCTATCCTCTTTCCTTTGCTTTATATTTTGATTTGGCTCGTTTTGAATATTGTCTTCAATTTGCTTTGCTTTTATTGTGGATTAAGATAGCATCCAAACATGAGAAGTAGTGACGATTTTTTTTGACCCGAATGAGGACCTAAACATAGAGTCAGATAGAAGGGTTAAGGCTCTCATGGATCAAATTTATTGGATAGCGGATAGTGACCACGACATCCCTCTGCAATGTCCATGTGGTGAAACGATCATAAGAGAGACTACACAAGAAATTGAGAATACATACTTGACATGTAAAGTTCTTGAGGTAAGAAATTGGGATCCCATTCTTCACTACCAAGTGTTTGTGATACTGACCATGGTGAATATGTGATCTTTTTTTGCAGAACGACGGACTCCACCGGTGCACACGTTAGGATCATACTATAGAAGATGAGGTACAAAGTTTAAAGTACAAGGTTGAGGACCACACCCGCAAGATTTTTGATCTACAAATAGAGAACCAAATCTGACTAAGGAAATTGAAAATCTGAAAAATTGATTGCAAAGTACCTAAAGTAGTTTTTGTTATATCTATTATATGTTGCTTAAAATAGTTTGAATGTACTTTGTTAATGTTGTTTGGATCTGTAACTTAATGTTGTTCGTTAATGTTGTTTGGATTCTATGTTCTTTGCTAATACTAAGGATGTTTGTAACTTAATGATGTTTGTGACTTACTGTTGTTCGCAAGTTGTTTGTTTGTTTATGTTAATTGTAAAACGTGTGTGTTTCAATTTCGTTTTTACTTGTTCTAAAATAATATCAAACCAATATAATATAAAACAAGAAGTATTATATATAAATTAATAAGTCTAAAGTCATAAAAAAACCAATACACCGTTGTTAGTCTACTAAACCAATAAATACTGAAATTAGTCTTCTAAACCGTTTAAATCAAAACGATAATTTAATCTAAATCAATATTGAACTTAGCCTAAACCGGATATTCTACTAATCAAAATGACCAGCCACTAATTACTGAAATCAATAACTTAACCATTTTGCTTCTTCGATTGTCTTGTAATCCTTGATTCAAATTCCTCAAACGGTGACTCAGCATATAATCTCTTTTTCCTCTTTGTTGTCTCTTTAACCCGACTTTTCCTTCTCCAAAGATAACCAGCATATTTTCGGGACAATCTTCTTCTGCTACACTTCTAGCACCACCACCATCAACATGCTATGGTGCCCCTCTTCCCATTCCTTTGGCATGCTCTTCCACGTCTGTCAATCTACCATTCATAGTACCAAGCCTGTCATGAATTTGCTTGAACCCGGAGAACATCATTTCCTTTAGATCTTAGAATCCACCTGTAATTTGCTATTTCTTTTTGCGACCCCTAGAGGTCTCACCTCTATTCTTTGTTCAGGCCTCTATGTCATCAAGGCACATATGTTGGAAGTACACTTTCTCTCGAGTTCACCAGTCGCTTAATCCATCCATCAACAACCGGGTCAAGCGCATCCTCTTCTTCGGGAATTTCACTGATCAGATCTTCTTTGTCTCGGGTTGCTTTCAGTATGCTTTCAATCATCTTTAAGTAATACATAACTAAATAGCAACATCAGTTTTATAAGCAAATAACACATAAATTATTGAAGTCAAAATAACTAGTACATCAACAGAAATAACTAACCTTTGTTCTACCAAGAGTTTTATCAATTTCCTGAATTCTAAATCCCTTCATCCCACGCCTTCTGAACTTGGACTTGCACATTCTAGGGCAGTCATTGCGGGTATCCATGACCTTAACCCAGAACCCCTCCATCTTATTTGGTATTGCTTCAAATGCTAGAAACTACACCAAAAATACCAAAATATAAGGATAACACATATATCCAAAACTATCTAAAACAGAAAGCACACAAATAATAGTTATAACATAACTTTAAGGGAACAACGAAGCCAGAAAAATAAGAACTCGGGTTGACAACATTGTCAAATAGGCTCATCATCCACTCATTTTCTTTTATATTGTCAAAGAAAGACAATGTACCCCACGAGAATGACACACAATCATCAAGATTGGTGACAATCCGCCTAATCAATTGGTCAACTGAAGTTACTCATCACTTTGCATTACCTTTGAGAATATAAGACAAAAAATAAAGTACCACCATCTTCAACCTACCCCTTGAATATGTCCTCATAGACATGAACTTCTTGTCAATGGCTTCTTGAGTCATTTTAGCTTTCTTAAAGTGCTTAACCACAAACCTGAAATTCCCAATCTCTTCATAATTGTTGGGAAACTCATAGCAATGTATACCCGACAGAAGAATGTGCTTTCTCAACAAATACTGAATTGATACACTGTTGACAACAAACCATGCTTCCTTCATCTTCTCATTTTGAGCCAAGCGAACTAGAAACATCCACATTCTCATCGACTGGTGGTTTACATCCCTAAGCATATGGAAGAAATGACAAAATTGAGGATGCTCATAGTACCACTGATTCTCAGGGTTGTCTAGCATTTTCTCAATGTTTTTCACCGTCTTTGCAACATAACACCTTGGTGCGATTTTAATAGTCTTTTTGTACTCCGTTCTAGGAAGGTACATAGCCAAAGGTGGTATCACTTCCGTTGCTCCAGCATCCGAATCCTACATTCATCCACAACAACTTACAAATCAAAACTATAACGACCAATTACCAATCTCATCAACGGTTAACAAAGATAATATCGAAATAATTACAAAATTCTAAAAATTACTCCAAAATTATAAACATATACTACCATAATCGGATCGATACTGAGACAATACCTAAACAAACATTACCATATCCAAATTAATCAACTTACAATAAAAAATATAACTTCCAATTTCCAATTTCATCAACAGTTAACTGAGAAAATATCAACACATCAAAACAGAGACATGTACACCCGAACATATACAACCATATGAATCAAAATTATAGATTTTGAAACAAAATCGAATCAATTTCTAAATTTTGTCAACTAGAACAACTAAATTCAACGAAGAGCATAATTAGGAAGAGAAAAATCAGGAACTTTCTGTTTAACTTAGACGAAAATTAGCAACTTTCACTAAAACCAACTTAGATATCAACTTAGATTAAAATGGATTATTTCCATCAGTTCCCTAAAATCCACCTAAAATTCATGTTTAACACCGATAGAATATGAGCTAGAGATGTCTTTGATTATTACCGTATATGTTTCTGAAACTTCTTATTCTTCTCTCCTTGAATGTTCACGAGTGGTATCGTGGGTTTCTTCTGCTTCAATTTTTTCACTTCGCGTTCCTTCCCCTGTCTCTCCCGATTCTCCTTCTCCTTTTGATTCTTCTTATTCTTCTACTTCTTCTTCTACTACTTCTTTTTCTATACTACTTATTTTTCTTTGATTTCTTCTTCTCTTTCCGGAGGAGGATCCAAGCATACTGGAGGAATGTGGACAGATACAACAAGACCTCTTCCCATACACTTTGCCAAATTCTTTGTTCTCGCCATTATCATCAGAGGATATGAAGAGACTTGATGAATAAATCACCTTTCATCATTTCGCAATAAGACTGGGATAAAAGTAAAAATGTGAAAGTTGAATTAGGGTAAGTTCATTAAGCTTGAGATTTTTACTTCTAGTATAGTTTTGGTTTTTGTCGGTTATTGGACATTTTCGGGTCTTACAGATTAACCAAAACGCAATTCGAATGGATTCACATTTTATTATGTGGTAACGGGTTCGGGTGGGTATTTTTGGTTGAACCATGTAATTTTCTCCAAGTCAAAGGATACATAAGTAAACAACCTTATTTTCTTTTTTCAAAACGATTTAATTATTTCGGCCGATTTAGGGGAGAGTATCTTAACAAGTTTCTCTCTTAAAAAGAGCTTATCAACCATTGATCTTTTTCTCTTCCCCCTCTTCCTCATATATTTTTTCTTCATAATATTATTCTTCTTATTTTTCATTTGCTCCTAATTCTGATTGTTTTGTACTTTTTGTTTTATATCATATAGTCGGTCTATGTCGTATATAGTATATAGTAGTATCATTCCATAGCACAGAAATATATTATTCATCTCATTTTTTATCTCTGCTTTTTCAAATGCAGTGAAATAGCTACTCACTTTATTTTTAATTATGTGTAGTTAGTGATTTAATATTAGTGCAATATATGGTTATTTGACAAATTCACACATGATTAAAATTGTAAATCAGTACGAGGTAAATACAGAATTATTTTCTATTTCATACACAAATAATATAGATTACTAATTTTTAATAAATATCTTCTCAAGCTTAAAATCTAAAAATCTAAAAATCTAAACTTAATGGGTTATTTTTATAATAATAAACGTGCAATTATGATTGACAAAAAAATTGTAGTTATATTCAATAAAAAATCAGAAAAATTCTATAATAATATCATATAAATTTTATGTTACAATTATGATATAAGTAATACTTACAGTCATTTTATACAAACATAGATTATGTATTAAAATCACATAATTATTATAACTAAATATTATTATAGTATTAAATATTATATAATTATTTCAAACTAATTCTTTCGCACTGCAACAACGCGAGTTCAAATTTCTTAAACAAATATTTAAAGAAAGGATTAATGTCTATCGGAGTTCGATTCCAGATAGTTATGTAATTCCGTGTATAGCCATAAATTTATCAATCTAATTATTAATAAAAATGGAAAATTAGCAACAATAGGCATGGATTTACATTAAATTAGATAAGTAACTATGATACCCTTTTTAACTATGATACATCAAATTTCAAAAAGGGTATAATTTCAAATTCACATGATTATTATATATTTTTGTCAATAATTAGATCCATGAGATTTGATCCATAACCAAAAACCTCTCAAATCTCAAATAATATCACGTATGATTACATAATTTTCTAGAATCAAACTTCGACGGAAAGGGTGCAAAAGTGGACTTTATAACCACTTAACAAAATACACTTCCCCATATTATTTTTTCTGTACTTCCCCATATCATTATTATTTATTGTAATTTGTAAATTATTAAAGCTTAGGTTATAAATTAGGTATGATAGAATTGTTGACAAAATGTATATAAGAAAATATTTTGGTCAAGTGGTTAAATATGTACTAGAATTCGATTTCAGATGTCATGTAATCACACGTAATAAGTTGAATTTGGTTAAAGTGCACTCAAACAACATTCAAAAATAGATAAAAAATAATTTAAAATTTCTAGAAAGGATAGTGAACCAAAAAGAAAAGACAACAAATATATTTTACAAATGATTGTGAGATATACCAAATATATGAAGGAACATAAATAATTTCATCAACATTACAGCCATGTAAACCTAGAGTAAGTTCAATTTTTTTTTTCTGAAAACCTTTGCTAACAACACCAAATATAACAATACTAAATTACTGTACAAGAACACTCACCAAAAAAAAAACAATTTGAATGATGACATACACCAAATGATGAACTTCATAACCATTAATTCTATCATTATTATGATGTTCCACATGATGAAGTTTAGTGACATTAAGTTCTATATGAATGAGCCATAACATGCAAAATCAAATCTACAACCTTAAGGCCAACAATGTTACATTTCTTTTTTTTTTTATCAACAATTCGATTGAATAGTTTCGATCTCTATCTCAAAATCTCCTAAAACCTCAAACGATATCACATAAGCTTATGTGATTTCTTAAAATCAAACTCCAGTGAACAACGCTGCAAATATGAATTTAATCACTTGATTAAATGCATTTTCCCATTTACATTTCTCTATGCATTCTTCTCCATCTTCACTATTTATATTTTCTTTCGTCTCATATTTGGCTACATAATTATCTATATGACTTGCTTGAAAAATAGAATTTCAGCCAAACGTTTGGGGTGACATCAAAGTTTTTAGGTTTCTAAGATTTGAATAACTATATATATTATGAAAATCCGATATTTTTCAATTATAATTAATCTACATTTTTCTAAAGTGTAATTTAAAACAAATTATTCGTAAATTTCTATAGAATACTTGGGGTTATAATTAAAACTATCTCAATTATTATGATAAATTACACTTTTTATAAATTGAAACCTCAAAGTAGGGATATGATGTAAACAACTTTTTTTCTATAGCCACGACCTTACCATGAAAAACTCAATGATCAAACTATAGAAAATCATCAAATAGCTACGACTTAACCATAAATTATCTAGTCACAAATATATAACTACAATATTTTTGTGTGGTTCTTTTTCCACAACTGCAACTTTATTCATTAAAACTTTGAGAGATTTTATATAAAATCTAACTATGGTTAGAACTTTCATTAGATTGTCTAACCAGTGAATTTGACGATAACTCATATGTATAAAATTAGTCAATTTACTCTTTATCACATTTTATTTGTTAATATTTACCTTAAATTAATTTAACTTTTTTTGGTCAACTTTATTTATAAAAGATAAGAGAGTCAATGAATTGATACATAGTTTACAAAAGTCTGATTTCTGTAAATTTTTTTAACATTACGGATCAGAAAATTAACTTTATGATTAAAAGTTTTAGGAATTAGAGATAAAAGAAAGTTGAAAAACTTTGGAATCTCGCAAAATCTTGGAAAAGAAGACTGGTCAATTATCAGGAGCTTCCAACATTGTCACCACTTCTACACAATCCACAACGAAAGCGCCACTAAAATAAATAAGTCTAGACTAAAATAATATAATAAATGTTAAATATAAATAAATTCTAAATTTTATTATTATAATAAAAATTATTTATAAAAAAAAATTGATGAAACAAAAGTTGAAAGCAACTTTCTCTCTCTCATTTTAGAGAGAGAGTTTTCTCTCGGCGATTTGGTTCATTCTCTCTTCTCCGATGAACATCTTTTAGAGAGAAAGATCAATCATCTTTGCCATAACGTTCCGGTTTCTGTCCGGTAACTATCCGGAGATGTTTTTTCTTCGGTTATTAGATCCGATTTTTGTCGGAATTTTGGTAAAAGAAATCTGAGCCCCTAATCTTGCTGCGGCAAGTTTCAATTCCGGATTGTTCCGATTTACGCCTCCGATCTACATATCGGATTTCTCAAGGTATCTTCTCCATGTATTTCACTCTCCATTGGCGATTGCATTTCTTTTGCTTCACATTGCAGTTTTCAAACGGCGGGAATTATCGTCTTCACTTGTTCCACGGCTCATCAAGAGTGCATAAAGTGGCGTTGGGTAGGATCCTGACATGGCGGAGCCTCTCGGCAGCGGATTGACTGGTGGTGCCACTCAACCTTTTTCATCTATCCAATTGACCGAGGAGACTCTTTGGTGGAGAAGATCGACATTGGGACTGTTTTACGGAGAAAGAGTAGAAGGCCGACGGTTTCCAGCGACGTTTTCCTCGCCGCCTGCCGGAGATTGCATGGCAGTGCCTCTCTTTGGCTTGACACGTGGCCATCAGCTTCACGCGAAGAGTGGCTTCTAGCCGACTCAGCTTTTCATTTCTTATCGGGCCAATGTTTAAGCTCATGTTTTTTCTTTGTAAACTAACCCACATGTAACTTCAAGCCCATTGGGCTATCAATGAATGAAATTCAAATGATAAAAAAAAAAATTAGTATTACAATAATCACATGATGATGATTCCCTGTTTGTTTCCTCGCTAAAATCTAGATTTTTCTCTTTTTGTTGAAAAATTCGACAAAAATAAAGTATTGAAAAAACAACATCAACAATAGAATTCCTTAGTTTTTTTTACAAAAAAAAAAACAAAAAAAGAAAAAAATCCTTAGTTGCATACGTGTAAGCCCACGTATCGATTACATATGCATAAGAATCAAAAACTTTCAAAAGATTAGGTTTAAGAAATTTCTAACAAACCAACTTATTTTTGACTTTAATATATAAGAACAAAAAGGCAATCATTCTTATCCATCCACCAGTTTCTCCGTAA
>WJSH01000144.1:27071-39237 GCA_009757365.2 Lepidium campestre | reverse complement strand
TTATTTTTTTTTTTTTTTTTTTTTGATAAATAAATGTATGTATTGATATTACTTTTGTTATTAATTGGTTTTCAAAGACCGACAAGGCTTCAGTGCTTGGGGGCACAATAAAGTACCTGAAACATTTGCAAGATAAAGTTAGGTTTCTTGAGGAGCTAGCAAAACACAAAACCATTGAATCAGTATTGTTTGTGAACAAAACTAGGCTCTCTGCGGGAGAACATACGGAGCACGATTCTATTGCATTGCCGGAGATCGAAGTTAGATTGTCCGGTACAAATGTTCTGATAAGAGTTCACTGTGAAAAGAAAAAAGGACTTGTTGAGATTACTATGGCTGAGATCGAGAAGCTTAAACTGACTGTGATAAACAGCAGTGTCATCACTTTTGGATCCAATTCTCTTCATCTCACCATTATTTCTCAGGTTAGTTTTACATGTTTTTTTGTTAATCTAGGTTTTGAGCCGAAACCAAACGAATCTCCGGAGAGTCAGTACTAATGGCTAGTCTAACTCTAGATTTTCTAATGAGACCTAACACATGACTTCATCTCTGCCAAACAGCAACAACTTTTTTATTGTTTATTTAAGTATGCATTCTAATTCTTTCATTTCTCTTGGAAACTAATGGGTACTAAATTGAATATATCAATTGGTCTCATACCACAATATATTATGTAAATAAAAATCACTGCAGACTATTTGATTTTAAGCATTAATATACACCTATTTATTAATTTTATATAATATCTTTTTTTTTGGTCGGCAATTTTATATAATATCTATTCAAACCTCTATCAATTATAGTAAAAAAAAAAAGTCAAATTATGCGTGTAGATATTAATTAAAGTTTGATACAAAACTTTATTCGTAGATTAATATTGTGTGTTTCTGCAATAACAAAATCCTTAAAATCACCACAATTTACAATTTTAACTTTCCAACTACTAAAATATATGCAAATCAATACCATAAAATTTAAAGTCAATACAATATAACCCTTATACAAAATTTTAAAGAGTTTTTAGAGCCACTTAAATTAGGTTTTAAAATTTTAAACATAGATTTAGACTCTTTATCATGAGAACTTTGATTTGAAATATTATTTATCATAATTTAAAATATTTGATAATGATGACGAATGATTATATTGTATTGACTTTAGATTTCATATTATTAAGTTGCACATATTTTATTTGGAGGGTTAAATTGTAAATGGTGATCACTTTAAGGGTTTTTTGGAATTTTTTTTAATATTTTCATATATACTGAAAAATATATATATATATGGTGATATATGTTTGCCATGTCATAGAAAAAAAATAACATGAGTTAATTTGAAATGCAGATGGGTTCTGGATTCAACATGACAACAAAGGATGTTGCTACGAGCATCAAATCAAGTCTTGAAGCTTTAATGAAAGCCAATTTCGTCTAGGATAATGATCTTTTTAAATGGAATAAAAAAAATTCTACATATATATAACTATTTTACTATATATAATAATTTTTCACCACTACATGCAAGACCTATTTTACCTGTCCCAAACTCTTCATCTTCTTGATACTCTGGGAGGGTTTTTTCTTTTTCTTTTTTTCTCCTTTTTCAGATTTCTAAACAACCAAGAAAATTGAGGACTTCCAGTTTTTGCATGAGCTTTAATAGTGAAAGAAACCATGTTTAAAAGTTTTTTTTTGGGGTTTAGAAGTCTCTTTGTTAGTGGAAAATGGTCTTGTGTGTAAGTGCTGTAGTTAATGGCTCGGACATTGAAATATGTTTGTTACTTTAATATTATTATTATTATTTAATTTTGTCAACTAAAATTACACTAAAAAAGCAAGTAGATTTTGATGTGGCTTTCCATGGTATATGAAGGATATTTCCAAAGAGAATAATAGACTAAAAGTTATTCCAAAACTACGGAAATTAAGATTTTGATCTGAATTTCTAGGTTATAAAAAATATTACACCAAAATGATGAATTGTTTTGTCAACAAAGTTTGGATGATTTGGCGATTGTAGTAATGAAAAGTTAAAAGGTGTTGGGATCCATAAGGTGAAGTCCAGAGGTTTTAATGTGGACTGGCTCAAAATTGAAAAGAACAAAAAACATGGTACTTAAATACATAATTGTTGTTAATCTAAAGAAGCAATATGGGCGATATTAGGGTTGCGATTGGTGGCGTTGATGATATGGCTATGGTTGAGGCGACTGATCATGGGCTTCCTCCAGGGGATCCTCCGGATGTCGGGAAAGGGCGAACGTGGTCTGAGCGAGTCCGTGGGTTTGGTGTTGGTGGTCTTTTGCGCCCCGAAGAGTTGGTGGATCGGAGTTTTGTGAGTGATAGGGTTAGGCTTGATTTTCCTCATGGGAAAGAGGGAGAAACGTCTATCACAATTGAATCTGATGTCCTGGTTGCTATGAATAAGATTTAGGAGAATTGTATGCTCGTCAAAGTACTTAGTAGACATGCTTCGTTAGCCTCTTTGCAAAAGAAACTCATAGAACTCTGGAAACCAAAGGGGGAGATGTTTGTGGTTGATCTTCCTCGCTTTTTCTTTTTAATACGGTTTGCGATTGAAGAAGATTAATTGGCAGCGTTGTCAGGTGGACTTTGGAGGGTTTTTGGGAGTTACCTTATGACCAAAGCTTGGTGCCCTGAATTTGATCCTATGCGACATTAAATATTGACAACGCCGGTGTGGGTGAGGGTGTTGAATATCC
Organism: Lepidium campestre; assembly: GCA_009757365.2. Classification (NCBI taxonomy): domain Eukaryota; kingdom Viridiplantae; phylum Streptophyta; class Magnoliopsida; order Brassicales; family Brassicaceae; genus Lepidium; species Lepidium campestre. The sequence goes on along the minus strand of WJSH01000144.1, from coordinate 36,512 downwards.
CGTTGAATTTTTATCATGAATCGATCCTTTACAAGGTTGCTTCTGGGATGGGGAACCTGTTTAAGTTGATCTTCCATCGATGAACCTTCATAGGGCTCGCTTTGCGCGTCTTTGTATTGAAGTGGATCTTTCGAAACCTTTAAAGGGTACCATTTTAATTAATGGGGATCGTTACTTTGTAGAGTACGAAGGTTTGAGTTCAATTTGCTCCGCATGTGGCATCTATGGTCATTTGGTACATTTATGTCCTCGTCGATCACCTGTTAGTGCTAATGGCTCTGTTCCGGATGTTGCGTTGGTGGTTAGTAACGTTCGCCAAGTCGGGAGAAGAGATTCAGTCGAGTTAGTCCATGGTGGTTCGAAGAATGTTGGTTTTGCTAGAATTCAGTCTCCCGAATTACTACACAGTATGGAGCAAACTGTTGTGTCTTCTGCTCTGGTTGCTGTTTTGCCTGCGAAACAGCGAACTCCCTTTGTGTCCTATGTACGTCCAATTGTTGTCCCGTCACAGACTCCTCCTGTGTTGTCAGCTTCTTATGGTACACCAAGTGTGTTGTCCAGTGATGTGGTGGCTCACAAGCATTCCGAGTTGAGCTTGAGGAATGGTCCCTTGGTACCTTTGGTTTTATCGAATGTTAATGTAGTTTCTATTTTGAATCGAATTGCCAACTTGAGCACGATCAATACAACTTCAGAATTGGATTCCGATCCGGCTTCAGATTTCCAGGGGAAAGAAAATGTCTTGGTGGTGTCTGCTTCGAATGTAGGGTCAGGTTTAACTAAACATTTTGTGGCTAAAGACAGTGGGAAGGATAAGAAGATGGGAGGTGTGAAGGCTGGTGAGTTGAAGGGTCCTCAACGAAAGGCTTTCAAGCAGCATTGCCCTGCAAGAGGTCTTGTTTTTGGTCTGGTGGCCCAAGACATTAGTTTAGCAATCACCGCAAAACGATTACACATAGACACAGCAAGTTTAAACTATGTTGGTGCGTCTTCTGATGGTGATATGCCTCTGGCTCCGTTGCCGACTCAAGGTGTTGTTGCTGGTCAATGTGAGGCGAGTGAGGGTGTTGATATGGGTAGTCCGACAGTAGCAAATTATGGGGAGATTGCTCAGGCTTCGACTACGGGTTGTGAGACACTTGATGTGCCCTTGAATGGGTAATATTTTGCCCCGGTAGTTCTGGTTTTTGTTGATAACGATTTTATGATGAATATTTTACTTTGAAATTTCCGGGGGGGGCAAATAAACCCAATTTTCGAAGATCTATAAGATATATCCTTAAGAGGTCTAAGATTGATATTCTTGTAGTGTTTGAGACTCATGCTGGGGGTGATAGAGCAAGAGTAATTTGTCAGGGTTTGGGGTTTGATAACTCTTACCGTGTGGATGCAGTTAGTCAAAGTGGGGGTCTCTGGCTTTTGTGGAAAGGGAATGTTGGTTCAGTTGATGTTATTGAGTCTTTTGATCAATATATCTCAGCGATAGTGGATATCGGGGGTGTTGTGTTTCACCTGGTTATTGTTTATGCGGCGCCATCTCCTTCTCGGCGTTCAGGCCTTTGGGATAATCTTTGCCGTATCGTTGGAGCCGTTGATATTTCGCTCATGGTTGGTGGGGATTTCAATACTATTGTTCGTTGTGATGAAAGAACTGGTGGGAATGGTTATCTCTCGCAGGATTCTACCATGTTTGGGGATTGGATTCAATCTCTTTCTCTTGTGGATTTGGGCTTTCGGGGTAGTCCTTTTACTTGGAAGAGAGGACGTCTTGCTCATAATTATGTGGCTAAACGTCTTGATAGAGTGTTGTGTTGTCCCCAATTTTGACTTCTCTGGCAAGAAGCTCGAGTTACTCATTTGCCTTTTATGTCATCCGACCATACACCGCTCTATGTGGAGCTTGCTCCAGAGACTGTGTGTAATCCACAGCGGCGTCCGTTTTGGTTTGAGGCAGCGTGGCTGCACCATGCTGGTTTTCAAGATATGTTAGCTGCCTCTTGGAGTAATACCTTAAGTACTCCAGTTGCTTTACGTAAACTTCAAGGTACGCTTAGAACTTGGAATAGGGAAGTCTTTGAGAGCATTCAACGTTGTAAAGAGCTTCTGCTGGATGAGGTTACCAATATTCAACTTCAGTTGGACTCTTTACCCTCTGATGCTTTAATTGTTGAATCAAATAGGTTGACTTGTGAATTGGACTTAGTGTTGGTGCAAGAGGAGACACTATGGTTTCAGAAATCGTGTGAAAAATGGATTACTTTGGGGGGATCGGAACACATCCTTTTTCTATACATCTACTATTATACGACGTTGATATAATAAGATTGATATGTTGCAGGATGATGATGGTTCTTGGATCTCCGATTCAGCTGCCTTGGAGAGTCTTGCTGTACGGTTTTATAAGGATCTTTACTCATTGCATGATGTCGATTCGGTGGTGAGTAAGCTCCCTAGTTCTGGCTTTTCGAATATGTCACGAGAGGAGGTGGCTCGTCTTCATAAGCCTTTTTCGCCAGAGGAGGTTGAGTTAGCAATTCAGAGTATGGGCAAGTTTAAAGCTCCAGGACCTGATGGTTTTCAGCCTGTTTTTTATCAGGATTGTTGGAATGTAGTGGGCACCTCTGTGGTCGAGTTTGTGTTGCGTTTCTTTGCTACAGAGATTCTGCCATCTGGTACTAATGATGTTGTTTTGGTGTTGATAGGTAAGGTTCCGAATCCAGAATCTATTCACCAGTTTCGCCCAATCAGTTTGTGGAATGTCCTTTTCAAAATCATCACGAAGATGATGGTGAGCCGTTTGAAGCCTATTATGATGAATTTGATTGGTTCTGCTCAGTCGAGTTTTATTCCTTGGAGACTAAGTGCTGATAATATTGTGGTGGTTCAAGAAGTGGTGCATTCCATGCGTAAGAAGAAGGGTCGTAAGGAATGGATGTTATTGAAGCTTGATTTAGAGAAAGCTTATGATCGGGTGAGTTGGGACTTTCTTGAGGACACACTTTTTGCTGTGAATTTCCCTGCTGACTGGGTTCGTTGGATTATGACTTGTGTTGCCGGTCCCTCAATGCGAGTGGTATGGAATGACGAATTGACTGAAGCTTTTTGCCCTGTAAGGGGTTTACGTCAAGGGGATCCTATTTCTCCATATCTCTTTGTGTTGTGTATGGAACGCCTTTGTCATTTGATTGATGCTTCAGTCTTATCGCGGCAATGGAAACCAGTCTGTTTGTCATGTGAGGGGCCCTCTCTCTCACATATTTGCTTCACAGATGATCTTATTATGTTTGCAGAAGCTTCGGTCCAGCAGGTCTTGGTTATTCGGGTGGTATTAGAGACATTTTGTTTGGCTTCGGGACATAAAGTGAGTTTGAAAAAGTCGAAGATTTTCTTTTCCAATAATGTCAGTCGCGAATTATCTCAGGAGATAAGCTTGGTGAGTGGAATTCATGTGACCAAGAAGTTGGGGAAATACTTGGGGATGCCAGTACTTCAAAAATGTATTAATAAGGATACATTCAGTGATATTTTAGCTCGTGTTTCTTCAGGTCTTGCGGGCTGGAAGAGTAGATGTTTGAGCTTTGCGGGTCGCCTCACTCTTACTCGTGCCGTGTTACAATCCTTACGAGTACATGCTATGAGTACGATCTGTTTACCGTGGTCTACACTTCAGGAGTTAGATAAGCTTGCCCGTTATTTTCTTTGGGGAAGTAGCCCGCAACACCGTAAACAGCACTTAATATCTTGGGACCGTGTTTGTTTACCTCGTCGGGATGGAGGTCTTGGGTTGCGTCGGGCCAAGGAAATGAACCATGCTTTGATTTCTAAGTTGGGGTGGCGCTTGATCAAGGGTCATGATACTTTATGGATACAATTAGTTAAGGTTAAATATCGGGTGAAGGAGATCCGTGATTCATCATGGCTAGTTCCTAAATGTTCATGGTCTTCTACTTGGAAGAGCACTATGGTCGGACTGTGTGATGTGGTGTTCCCTCATCTTAGTTGGGTTGTTGGTGATGGTTGTAATGTGCTTTTTTGGTCTGATAAGTGGCTTCTTGATTCACCATTGAAGTCGCTCTCTGTTTCTGTGATCCTCGAGCCTCTCTTGTCCTTGACATGTAGTGATCTTTGAGATAATGTTTCAGGTTGGAAGCTTGCGCTTATATCTCCTTATGTGGATTCGATTACTCTTTTGAAACTTAGGGCTGTGGTCATTGACAAGTTCACAGGTGTTGGCGACCGTTTGTTATGGAGTGGGACTTTAAATGGGTGTTTTTCAGTTAGCTCTGCCTATTGTTTTTTGACTGAATGTTCTTCACCTAGGCAGATTGTGTCTCGGTTTTATGATGTTTTGTGGCATGTTCAGGTTCCGGAGAGGGTACGCGTGTTTCTTTGGCTTGTTTCTCATCAATGTATCATGACTAATTCTGAGCGGGTACGCCGACACATCTCTCTCTCGAGTGTTTGTACCATTTGTCATGGTGGAGTGGAAACTATCATGCATGTTCTTCGTGATTGCCCTGCCATTGCTGGGATCTGGAATCGGCTGGCACCACCAAACAAACGCGTGCTATTTTTTTCGATGTCGGTGCTTGAATGACTTTTTTCTAATCTTCGTGAGTCTTTGATGGTGATAGGGTGTACTTGGTCTACGGTGTTTGCCATGGTTCTTAGGTGGGGTTGGAAATGGAGATGTGGATCAGTTTTTGGTAATCCTAGCAAATGCCGTGATAAGATTCGGTTCATTAAAGACGTGTGCACAAAGGTCCATTCTACGATTTCGAAACCGGGCTCAGTTGTTCATGCCCCTACTCGGACCGAGTGCTCCATTTCATGGATTCGATCGACTATTGGTTGGTGGAAGATGAATACAGACGGTGCAGCTAGAGGCAATCTTGGAGTGGCTACCGCGAGAGGAGTCTTACGGGATAGTACTGAGCAATGGTGTGAGGGGTTTGCGGTCAATATTGGCTTATGTTCGGCTCCGTTAACGGAACTATGGGGTGTCTACTATGGCTTTTGAATAGCTTGGAATAAGGGTGTTCGAAGAGTACTTTTTATAGTGGATTCTAAGGTTGTTGTGGGGTTTCTTTTGACAGGGATAGAAGAATCTCATCCGTTGTCATTTCTGGTAAGTCTGTACCATGACTTTATTTCTAGGGACTGGATAATCCGATTTTCACACGTTTATAGGGAAGCTAATCGTCTAGCTGATGGGTTGGCCAACTACGCTTATGATTTACCATTAGGATTTCATTCTTCTGCGGAAGTTCCTGCTGTTGTTTCTTCGATTCTTTTGGATGATATGAATGAGTTTACTTCTGTTAGACTTGTTCGACATTGATTCTTTTCTTTTCATATAATAATTGTTGTTCGAGTTTACCATTAAAACTATATATATTGTTTCTTTCGTTGTTTTAGATTAATCTAATTACTGATGATCTACAAGAAACATGTTGCACATTCTGACTAATTTTCTTACGAGAAAAAGTTCATAAAATATTTTTTGATGAATTTTGATAGTTTTTCGACGGTAATTATATTGGAATGTCGTTGGAAACTTTTCATAAATTTTGGACGGAATCAACGGTCATTCAAGAAATTCATGAAACATAATAAAAAATTCATCAAAAAATTCATGAGATTTGAATCAAAATTATTATTTTTGGATTCCTGACCATTTTCAAAATTTTAACTGAAAAACATAAAATTTATTTGGTAAAATATATTGTCCGTTGGAAACTTAAAATTTTCTTCCTAAAAATTTAATAAATTTGACCATCAACAATCTGCAATTGGGATTTGGAGTGGTGACTTTTTTAGTAGCCGAGGATGAGAGATCTTTGGAACAAGATTATAAAGAAGAAGACACCTTAAAAATCTAAGAAATTAAGTAGATTTAAATTCATCAAGAAGTAATTTTCTGTAATCGATTACAAATGAAAGCTCGAATAGGAGGTGACTATTAAGTATTAACTAGTTGTGTAACTTACAGTCTTTGTGCTGATTTAGATCTTTACATCTGCAGAAAGAGGAGATTATATAAATAGATGTCGGTTTCCAACTGTTTCGAGAAGCACTTAACCTTGTTGTTGAGAGGTCTCGTTTTGTTTGTTTCTCTATTTCCACCAAAATACTGACCAAAAAGTAGTGACATGTCTAGCAAAATGTCTAGCAAATTATAGTTGAACAATCCTTTCAAAGTAGCTAGAGTTGTGTTTTGTCTGATTCCTGGCGTATGGGCCAGGTATTATCCCCTTCTCTTAAGAACGAATATCTGGGTTAATTGTGTTAATATGTATATGCACTGGAGAATGCATATTACTTGTTTTCCTTTGAACTTTTAGCACTTTTATCTAAGTCCTACATACTTGAGTATTTGACAACCCACATGTTTATTGATGTGTGTTTAGCATCTAACTTGAGGTTTGTTTTCCTATTTCGTTGACATAGTTACAGAAGCATTTAAGTAGAGAAGACCATCGATATCACAAAGTTAACACAAATTTATGCTTGGTCTGTCTTTAATTGGTATTGTTGACTTACGTTCATGTAACAACTTTTGGTGCTGTAATGCATAAAAAAACTTAGTGGTTTACAGTGCCACAACCGCATTTTGACACATTTGCTATTTGCAGAAGCAAGAATTTTGTCTCCCTTAATCTATATGAAGATTGAGAATTCCTTAAAAATTATTTTTCATACTTAAACTTTTATGTAATCTAAGTGGGTTAGCTCTTATAGTTGCAGGAAAGAGAGCCCAAAAATAATGGAACTGGAGCATAGTGGTATGTATGTCATACATTACAAGATTGTAAAAGGAGCAATGGAGTCCGGCCAACATATCTTATCATTGCATATATTTTGATTGTATTATAGTTGTTCTTTATGTATGACTTTGAGCTGCATAAGCTATATAATGGATCTCTATATTTTCTGAGTGTCCTAATGTCATGATAGAAACTTGGTATCCTTGTTTTGATTTTACAAGATTTTTGTCCGGTTTTATAAACAAATTTGTAAAACCATATAAAATTCGAAACAAGCCTGGCTCTCTGAAGAATTTCATAAAATTAAATCATATCCACTCTTAATTGAGAGAACCCAATAGAAAGTTAAACCTAATTTTTCGTAAACTAAAAATAGTTTTCGTATTAAATCCTTCAATGTTGAGTATTTTATTTGATTTAGTATTTATTGTTTTGTTTTATACAATTTTTTAATGTTTCTTATAAAACTTTATAAACAAAATAGTTAGAAGAATTTCTGAAAACTAAACTTTACTCCCTCTTAATTGAGAGAATCTGTTATGAACCAGCAAGGGGTCAAGGAAGTGAAGCTCGCCATAATGGAGGAAACCCACTTTTGGGGGTTTACGCGTTTCACCAAGAACTCGAACTACAATTTGCACTGGTTTAGAGACGAAGCCAGGCACTCCGTTTAACAACGACTCTGTAACCGGACCTTTCTAAAAACCTGACCGACTAAAACTAATACAGACTCTTGCATATTGATATTTAGAACTAAACCTAGTCACTAAACACGTGTGAAGCACACACTTAATCCTGCATCAAAATGAGTTAGAATATAATTGACAATTACCAGAGATAAAAAGAAGTGATGAATCAATCGTCTGAATTGTTGAGTAGTTTCTTCTTCTTTCTATAAAACAGGCCATGGCCTATCACTACCCCCTTGGCAAAATCTAGCTTGCCCTCAAACTTGAAGGATGGATAATGCTTAGCTAAATCGCGTACAAGCACCCATGAAGTCTCATGATCAGGCAGTCCAATCCATTGTGCCGTGCAGGATCAAATTATTTTTGGCCCCTGGGTAAAATAAATATTTTTATTAGGCACTTTATAATTTTAAATTTTAACTTCAAATATAGTTTATATTACATTTTGTGATTTTTTTTATTCATATTATTATTTTATGGACCTTTTTATTATATTATAATCTAAAAAAGTTATTTTAATATTAATAAAATATAAAAAATACAAAAAAAAATAATAATTTTGGGCCCAGGCCCTGGGCAGTCACACTGACTGCCCTTGCTCATGCGCCAGCACTCCATTGTACCAGAGCTTGTAAGTGTCCCTCAGCTGTATAATGAGTCTAAAATAGCTGATGTGAGATGTTTGAATCATCTAATGTAGAGAATGTCTCCGGTATGGGTATTGTGGATTGAGGAGTACGAATGACCTGTTTCAATTGAGAATGGAAAACTATTAGGAAAGTATATATATTATCTCTCTATGATTCAGTCATCACATATTCTCATTACTTGTATAGACCTATATTACCGTTGTATATAGCTCTCTATATGTGTATATATAGACACATATACTACTCAATAATATATGGATTCATAAGATTCAATATGGTATCAGAGCCACAATAGGTTTTAACCTATTTTTTTTCCCAGCCGCTTCTTCTTTCTTCTCTCCTCTGTTCTCTTCTCTGTTTCTCTGTTACGTTTTATCTCTCGTCTTTGTCTCTCCACTTTCTCTTTTGCCTCATCACTCAGCATGACATCCTCTGACTCAACAGCTGAGCGTGTCTATGTGTTCAATTCACAGAATCCTCACACTACGCTTCTCTCTGTAAACATGTCAAGCATCACAAAACTCACAAATCAAAATTACTTGATGTGGGCTCGTCAAGTTCGTGCATTGCTAGAAGGACATGAGCTTCATCACTTCCTTGATAGCGCTACTCTCATTCCTCCTCCCACGATTCTTGTCTCTGGTAAAAACAGAGCTGCTCATGTCGTTGCTTCAACAAGTCACTCTCACAAAGCTTTCAGTGTGGGCTCATGTCCAGAAGAGTCAACTAGACAAAGTTTTATGTGGTGTTTATTATTGTCTTTTATAATAAATCAATGTAAGGTATTCTATGTTTTTCTATAAAGATAAATTTTTATGTTACTAACGCTTACAAAAATGGATCAACGAACAAAAAACTAATAATATCAAAGAAAAGAAAAAAGAAATATGTATACTAGATAGTGAAACAACGCACATTATTCCGAAGGATAAAAAAAAATTGATCTAAAATTGGTAAAGATTATTGTCAATACAATATGTAATAGAAAGACAAACTTTATATTGTCTAATGGAACAAAATTTTCCATTAATGGCGGCTTATATTCTCCGAATTCTAAGAAGAATTTACTGAGTTTCAAAGATATATATCTTCAAGGATATGATACTCAACCCTCAATGGAGAATGGAAAATAATATATTTATGTAACTTCTGATAAGTCTGGTAAAAGATTATATTTGAAAATATCTCATAACTTCTTTTTGGTTTGCATCGTACTTATATAAATGTAATTGAATCTAACCTCGTGATCAAATGAATTTTTGAAAATTTCACATTGTGGTATCATCGCCTTGGACATCCTGACATCACAATGCTACTAAAAATAATAGAGATCTC
>WJSH01000144.1:0-18267 GCA_009757365.2 Lepidium campestre | reverse complement strand
ATGAAAGCAAAAAACTGAATGTATAAACTCCAAGTTTGTGTTAATTTCAAGTTTGTGAATGGGTCCTTGAATCAAGTTGCCGACTATTTAGCAAAGAGGGCATTGATGGAGTAACCAACAACCTACCTAATGTCTTTTAATCTAATTAATTAGAGAAGTGTTTGACAAATTTTTTTTCTTTTTATCTTTGGTTGACTGCATATTTCCCCTATACTATATGCTTTCAATACAAATCATCCCAAACTTATTATTTTCTTTGTTATACACCACAAACTCAAAAATCAACATAATCTCCCAAATTAAATTTAACATCATAACTATGTCTAATAACCGGATTAAGCGTTTACTATACCGCTATTAAACTAAACACAAAAATTGATTAACCCATAATTTGATTAATCCAAAAATTTTAATTTTATTGAGAATTCAAAATCAATACCCAGAAATTTAGGGTTCTTACTAATAGAGTCAAATATACACATTCCTTATTATGCATCCTATAACGGTGCTAATCACAGATTATGTATCATGTATAGTTAATTCTAAGAGTCTCATTTGCTGTATATATATTGATTTAAACATTCATTGAAATATAAGGAAATTACATCATTGATACTTATGTTTACGTATAAGATACAGTCGTTCTTGCAAGCGTGAATCATGTCGTAGCCAAAACCAAACAGCTTCAAGAATCTCTTCATCTCATCGGTTGATCTTGGGAGTACATTATCTACAGGAAGCATGTCATGAACTAATGTTAGCAACTGATCAAAGTAGTTTTCCGACATCCCACTCTTCACTTTGATGCGGTAAAGTCCCATAATCGCATAAACCTTCGAGAAGTTGGAACAATTGGAGTATAATGGAGTTTCAGCATCTTCTAGTTTCTTCTTAAACTCATATTCTTCTTTGCTATCAACCACATCAGCTTGATCTTCCTTATATGGCTCTGGATTTACTTCACCATCAAAGAGAGCTGTTCTAATCAAATCATAAGCTTCAAAGTCATTTCTTGAAGCATCACTTGGCTTGTCAGTCTTTACATCACCATGCATACTCCAACTAGAATTCCTCTTGTATCTCTGATCCATACCCCTAATCACTAGGTGATCCTCCACTGTACATACCCGTTGATGATATAAATTGCGGCAATCAATACATGGACATAACATCTCAGTAGGATTACCCAATCTCACTAATGATGCTTGCAAAAATGTTGATACCCCTCTGTGATACTCAAGACTAGTCCTGTGATTTTAAAACATTATAAATTTCAGTCAAATAAATTGTACTTAAGAAAGCAATGAAGATAACAAACAAATACATACCTTGGATGCCAAACCCAAGACTTGTCCATGTTAAAACAACACCAAATCTCCACGACCAAGTATACATATACATAAGATAATAATAGACAAGTATATCATGCAGAGAAATATGTAGAATTGAGACTAAAAGTAAACCCTAACAACCAAAACAAGAAGAGAACAAGAAAAGAGTGACTGAAAAGTAAACCCTAACAACCAAAACAAGAAGAGAACAAGAAAAGAGTGACTGAGCTTCGGTCTCACCTGTCTATTACACAACTCAAGTTCCGAAACCGAAAGCTCCCTGTAGAATCAAGAAACATCGTTTATAGTGTGAAACAAAACACGATTTTAGCAACCATAAATCGCTTAAACTTAGAAAAGCTTGCCTAAAATCGAATGCAAATGCTGAAACACAAATTGAAACAAAAATCCCTTTTCAATCACATACCTGATCCTCACTTCAAACCCAGAAATCGATGACTATTTCAAAATGAGGTGACTGCAAATGAACAAAATAATCAAATCATATCTGTAAAAAACATGTAAAAACCCAAAATCAATGACTAATTACAATCGATTAACAATTATCTAACCTTCGTTCTTGAACACTTGACGAGAATCCATCAGCAATGAATACAAGAATTACTTCGTCTGATTAGGGATTAGATCTGGACAGTGAGAGATTTTGACAGGAAAGACTGCGAATTCGAGTGTGGAAGTGAGATTTCGAGCTGGAAAGGACATGCAACGATGTCTCTAACCTCTGATTTTCCCTTTCAATTTTTTCTGTTTTTTTTGCCTTAGAGAAATAATACTTCTATCTCTAAGTCTCACGTTTTTTTTCCCTCTTCTATCGAAACAAAATTTTTTAATGTCCTAGTCTTTCGTTTGATAGCGTTTAGTTTACGTACCTGCTATTAAAACACAGGCGCCAAACGTAAAAATTAGCGGGTCATCATATTTTTTCCACATAATCACAAAGATAGCGTTTCAAAATTAAGAAACGCTGTCTTAAATACTCGGTTTAGTTAAAGATAGCATAAACAACTAAAACGCTATCTACAAGTGCAATCTATACTCTAAAATCTTGTAGTGTTTGTTTCTTATGAACACGTAGTGAGCAGAAAGAATAACAGAAAAATAATTATTATTATTGAAATGACTTGAGTTCTTACAAAGATACAATTGTTTAAATAGACTAACAAATAGATACGACATTTGACTCGTGGCTCTTGGATGATATGACACTTAACAACAAGACACAAACCTTAATTAATTTAAACGTTGCAACCGTTAATGTATATCTAACTTAATACATAACAAACATTACTAACTATACTATCATCACAAACTCAATTATGATCAACACTCCCCCTTAATTGAGTTTTGGTTTTCCTCCAACCTTCTTCCTTAGTTCTTCAAACCTTGAGATGCCATGTGATTTTGTAAACAAGTCTCCAAGTTGATTTTCTCTGGTTTGTCTACAAGGAGCCATGTTTGGTTCTTCTCTATCATCTCAATTTCTTTTTCCATAACACTTTGCCACTTTTTGATCTCATAAGCTTCATCATAAGATTGTAGTGTTTCTGACACATGATATACATGCATTTTGACTAGATTTCATGCATATTTTGCACTAGTTTTTTCATTTAGGATCATGAATTCTCATGTTTTCTCTAATGTTTTAGCATATTTTCAATTCTAGTGTCTTAGGTGTAGAGAGTCGCATATTTTCTATTGTTTGAGTTATTTTAAGTGATTTGGAGCTACATTGGATGCTTGGTGTTTTGGAGATGATTAAGGAACAAGGAGAAAAAACAAAAGAGTGAAACAACAGTTCTGGAGGATTCTATGGACCTCTTGGTCAATAGAATGATCCATAGAATGAGCAAGAGCAAGAAACGATTCTCTATTGGATTCTATGGACCTCTTGGTCAATAGAATGGTCCATAGAATGAACAATTTTACGCGACATTCTTCTGGTGGATTCTATGGACCTCTTGGTCAATAGATTGATCCATAGAATTTGACAGAACCAAACACACTTTGTTATATTTTAGGATCTGACCCGGTTTGTCCCGGGTCAACCCATATCTGATTTCTATTAGTTTAAAACCCTAGTTTTTTGGGCGATACATATACGCTTTTCATTATTTTCAGCATACTTTTGTTTGGGAGAGATTTTGTGAGGGAGAAGGATCCAAACTCAATTCTTGAGAAGATTTCTAAACCATATATTATTTCTTTTGCAATTTTGTTATAAGTTTAACTCAATCTATTGTTGTGTTCTTCTATTCCATGTCTGAGTAGTTCCATAATCAAGTTTAGGTTTTTTTCAGGGATTTCATGAATTGATAAATTAGGGCTAGATAGGGATTATCTTAGGGTTCTTCATCTAATGTTGAATTTAATGCTTAAGTTAGCTTGATCACCTAGCTTATGATTTTAGGTTGTTTAACACACCAAAAGTGTTTGATTAAAAGCCCGAAAGAACTTAGATGAGCAAAATGTCCTTAGCCAACGAAAGCTGATGTTAAGGCAATTTGTGAACTTATCGAACTTGCTTGTTAATGCGTGTTTAGAAATCTAGGTTCAAACGACAGTTTAGAATTCTAGGTTGCTAGACATAGTAGTAGATGCCATGACAGTGGAGTTTGCTATAGCTTTGTGTTTCAAGTTTAAGAACGGTTTTAATTATTCCATGAATAATGTACTGATATGTTGTTTTGATTTCCTGAGGATTCCCTGAACTTGATGCTTTTATTAATTGATTTTAAATCGTTTTAGTTTTTCAGTAGTCATAGTTTAAAACAATCACAACTTTCTTATTTCTTAGCTTAAGTTTGCTTTAGAAATCGATAGTGTGACACTTGGTCCTTGTGGATTCGATTCTTTAATACTATTTCAATTAATGTGCACTTGCAGTAGAATTAGTGGTTAAAACATTGTGTATCAACACACGAAAGCATGCTTCAATTGCTTCTTGGTCACTAACCATCGCCACTTCGTGTGATGAGTTCCATATGAGTGGAAAACTCTTATGCAACATCTCTATCTTCATAATTTTCTTCCCCTTAGGATCCAAAATTATGCATTGCTTGTTTTTAAACACCACTCCATATCCACTTGATATGATTTGTGGAACACTCAACAAGTTCTTCTCCATTTCAGGCACTAGAAACACATCTTTGATCACTCTTTTCCCTCTTTCCGTCATAACAACGATGTCTCTTTTCCCAGCTATCATTACGACATCTCCGTTGCCAACTTTGATTGGAACTTTTATACTTCTATCTAGTCTTGTGAAGTATCTCGCTTGTTTTGTCATATGATTTGTGCAGCCACTATCCACCGACCAAACATCTTCTTTTGTTTCTGTCGATGTTTCTTCACTTGCACTAAAGAGCATATGATTTTCATCATCGTCATCTTCGAGGCTGATGTGTGCCTTCTCATACTCCTTAGTACAACACTTCCTTGCAAAATGACCAACTTTGCCACACTTGTAGCATCCCTTCGTGTTCCACACGTTTTTGCCTTTATCTTCCCTTTTAGGCTTCCTCCAACAATCATAATCTGTGTGATTGTTCCTTCCACAAAAGCTGCACCATTTTTGGCCTTTGCCTTGGTGTTCATGGCTTTTGTTGTTCTCTGGTTTATACCCAGACCTTCCTCCTCTTGATCGAATATTAAATGCTCCTTCTGTCATGTTCTCACTTCTCAATGATACACGTTTCTCATGTGCCTTTAGAGTTCCAATCAACTATGTTATGGACAATGTGGTTAAATCTTTTGTTTGCTCCATCACTGCCACTATACTATCAAACCTTGCTGGGAGAGATATGAGAATTTTCTGGATAATTTGATAGTCATCACCTTCATTCATTTTCAAATTTTCATACCCTCTTCTCAGCATTTGTAATTTTATCAATCTTACTTGTGGAGATCCTTGAAATTCAGATTGCAAAGCATTTCACGCTTCTTTCGACGTAGTTGCCAGTGCTATGCGAGAAAATATTTGATCCGTCACAGACGTTTGTAAAATTTACAGAGCTATCATATCATGCGTCAATGATTGCTCCCACTCATTTACCAATCCTCGTCCTTCCTGAGTTTCCAGTCCTTGTGTTAGTCGGTTTGAAAGTCCATTCTTCACCACTGTCCACAATTTTCTGGTTTTGAAAATTGTAGTCATCTTGATACACCATAAATCGTATTGGTCACCATTAAATATGGGAATCACTTGTTGCGATGTTCCTTCCATAATTTCTGTTTTCTTTTTACTTGAATTGGCCCTTGAATCACTAGAGCTCTGATACCATGTTAGAAGCAAAAAGCTTCTTCTCTCTAAGAAAACAAAACAAGTTTGTTGTTATTTTGTTTCTTATGAACACGTAGTGATCAGAAAGAATAACAGAAAAAGAATAATTATTATTGAAATGACTTGAGTTCTTACAAAGATACAATTGTTTAAATAGACCAACAAATAGACACGACATTTGACTCGTGGCTCTTGGACGATACGACACTTAACAACAAGACACAAACCTTAATTAATTTAAATGTTGCAACCGTTAATGTATATCTAACTTAATACATTACTATCATCACAAACTCAATTACGATCAACACTCTTGTATGAATAAAATAAACCATGTTGTTTTCTTTTATTACACTTTTCAAATAGTAAAACTAAAACTATTAGACCATATTTATGACAAGACCTAAAGTCTATACCATTAGCAATAGATATGAAATGAGAATCTGTGAGTCTGTTTATATTATTTTTGAAAGAAAACAAATTTTAAAAGCTAAATTATTGGATTCAAAGTAATCAGAATATAAACACTAAAATAGTTAATTATTTATAGGGAACTTTACAAAAATGTTGCGGCTTTAACGATAAATTACTAGAATAGCACACGCATACTGTTAAGATTTTGATGTGTTTTTAAGGTGTAATTACCCTTAAATAACAGTGTTGAGTAAAAATAAATTACGGTTATACCACTACGTTTATTTTGGGCTCATGTTGCTACATATTTTTGCCGTAAAGAATTTAATTACCTAGAATAGCACTTTTTTAATGGTTACATCTATATTTGTTCGGATACATATTTTCCTGGTATTGGTACATATTTATATTATCACATACTTATCTGTGATGTACATAATAATGGTTGGATGGATGCTGGAGACATTCTATATAAGGAAAATTCAACACTATCGTTCTTTCGTTAAAGAATCCTAATTCAAACTAATGTCGACATCTTATATTCCGCAACATATCGTGGAAGACATTGTTAGACGTGTTGAGCGTGAAAATTTTATAATCTAGGATCGTTTATTGCCTCCGGTCTTTTGTTATTTGCGATTGCACTATCCTCTGAATTGTTATCTGAAGTCGACATTCACCAGTTCATATATATCCCTTCTCTAAGTAATCCTGAATCTCCTTACATTCATTTTTTTGCGTTGCTGTTTAGAAGCGGAGAATCTGATAGCCATATACGTGATGAGGCTATGGTCGTTATTCGCAGAAGGTCCATCGAAAGATACGATGGAGAAACTATGCTTGGCATCAAGTTTTGGCGTTCTTCATGCCCGATTTTCATGTGTTGCATTGTACTGTCTTGCGAGTAAAACTAAAATCGGAATCCGATTATTGGGCTCATGTATGGGGAGCTGCAAGATAAAGAGAAAATGCATGATATTGCTAGAGAGGTCATTTTTCTTTATGGGGCAATTCGATTCGTGTTCAGGTTATTTCATCTTTGCGGACTGAATCATACATACTAGGACAATGCACGGAGGAAACCCTCACAAATCCCTAGAAAACGATGTTTTGCGATGGCCTTACGAGGGATTTCAATCCCTCGCAAATCGGTAGTCGTAATTCGATTTTCCTCGTAAGTGTCTCGCAAATACCTAGCAAAAGGTGCCTCAAAAATCCCTCGCACGCCCTGCGAAGAATTTACCAGGACTTTTTTGCGACCGTTTGCGGTGGGCGCATTGCGAAGCATTTGCGGTGGGCGCATTGCGAAGCATTTGCGGTGGGCGCATTGCGAAGCATTTGCGGTGGTGCGGTTGCGAGAAATTTTCGTTGGATCCTTTGTGAGGGATTTCCGAAGGATTTTTAAAATTTAAAATTAAAATTAAATATTGTAAAATATTAAATATTAAATAATTAAAATTAGATTTGAAAGTTAAATAAATTATAAAATTAAAATAAAATTAATTTAAATTAAAATATTTTACAAAAATTAAAGTTAATATTACAATATAAACCCTAATTGTCTTCGACATTCTCCTCGTCCTCGGACTTAACCTCTTGATATATGGTCGCTATTTTCGGATCCGACTCAGCCAAGTCGGAGAAGAGCTTATCATATTTCGAGATCAACTTGTTTGGAGATTTAATCAACTGGCTCTGACGATCTAACTATTGGTTCTGAAGATCTATTTTCTTGAGAAGACATGCTGAATCTGCTTCATATTGAGATTCAGACGTTGTAGAGGAAGTACATATGTCAATCTTCGAGCCGAGTGAACCGACTCCAAAAATTCTCCCCTTTTAACGAGGAACGACCTAAAAAGAAAAAATTATATTTGTAAGTATGTTAAAATCAATAGAAAAGTTTATGGAAAATTGAAACAATCATACCTCTGTAAAAATTTTGTTCTCATGCGCAGTGGATAGTGCGATATATCCACTGCTCTCATCACCATCTTGCTAAGTCAACTGCGACATCTTTACAGTGATATTGTTATAGAGCCTCTCTAATTTTTTGTCGACAAAAAATTCATCAGACTTCTGCGTCGTATGGTAAAGAACCGCTACCAAATCAAGGTGCGTATCTCCGGTCTCCTCTTACTGAAAATATTTAAAAACATATTGTAATAAAAAAATTCATATAATATATAAAAATATGTTAAGTTAAAAAAAACTTACAATCATTCGTGCTCAGGACTTAAAGAAGATATGTCCCAAGTGATACTTTTGAGGATCCTTTCCATCAGGAGCTGAGAACCGAGTCGCTCGACTGTAAGCACTCTTATTCTCCTACTTCTAATCAAGCCAATAATGAATGAGGCCGTCTCATACCGCCTTATCGAACTACTTAGGCATTGCATCGTCGCCTTTCTTCTTTCATTTCGCCTTCCAACGGCCAACCTGGTCGCTCAAGTGATCCTTCAACTTACCTTCAAACGCAGCACGGATAGTCGCCGTTTTATCAACGTCCCAGTGATATTTTTGCTACAAAAAAAATTAAACAGTTAGAATAAATAAGCACAAAATTGAAGTTCAAATTAAAAATATAATTAAAAAACAAAAAACTTACCGCAATAGTCTTAAACAATCTCTCGACGACATAATTAGGGGTTTGAATAATATTCTCATGCGGCTCCTTCAAATCTCTTTCAAAGATTTCTCTGATGGCAGTCCCCAACTTGCTGTCGTGATCAAAACTGAAAAATTTAAAATCGATTAAAAAACAAATTTAATTAAAAAAATTTAAGTTAGTAAATTTAAAACGTAAGAAGTAGATATACCAAAGAATTCATGGTGGACAGTTCGGATCAAGCTTGGGGAGATCTGAATGACCATCTGCATTAAGAAACTGCTCAATAGTTAGATTTGTGGCAACCTCAACAGATAATGGCTTGTTAACCCCGGGAGCACGAGCAGGCGATGGCGAATGAGTCTCATGTATAGGTGTGTAGTCCCGCTGAGTGGATAAACTAGCACCGGGCGTAAGAGGAACATATCCTACTGTGTGTGGCTGAGATCAAGGAGGTGTCGTAAGATGTGATCCGCCGGTACTTGAAAGAAAACGTGAATAGTGGTTAGGAATTCCCGACATCTGAAAATAGTTAAACATATTTGATAAAAATTCAAAACGTTTTGAAAACCGTTTTAAATATTCATTTAAATTTTTTAAAAATTCAAGACATTTTAAAAACCGGTTTAAAAAATTCTAAACATTTTGAAAACCGTATTAAAAATTCAAAACGTTTTTAAAACCATTTTAAAAATTCATATAAATTTTTTAAAATTTCATGACGTTTTAAAAACCATTTTAAAGGTTTGCCTGCACATCCATTTATGACCTACATATTATTGTTAATAATTAATCTTAGATAATTTTGAAATATATATAGTAATTAATTAAATAATATTACGTACATAGTATTTTAACCATCTGAAAAAATCACGTTCTTTGTACAAGTCGTATTCTGTTTCTTGTAAATCATGATAGGTTTCTAGTATCTGTCTACCGAATTCACTGCAAATTATAATATTGATGTTGATTAATTAAAATATTTGTATATAAATTAAGTAACTAAAATATATAAATATACCTCTCAAATGGCAGCACATCTTCATAATTTCGCAATATATAATTGTGAGCCGCACGACTATGTATGTGGTCCTCCCACCAAACATCCTTCAATTTTCCACCAAGTCTGCCTATCCGAGTAAAGATGTCTGAAACCTGATCAACGTTATATGTTGATGCAACCCCTCCATCGCTGTATCGTCCTATTTGGGTTCTTTTGGTTTTAACGGTTGGACTAAAGTAATGTGAGGTGAAATGATAGGTTTCCTCGGTTAAACTTCCTGAAACGATCGATCTTCTACTTTTGCTTGATTTTTGACATTTCTTTTTAGATGTCCCATGAATCGCTCAAACGGGTACATCCATCAAAATTGAACAGACCCACCTAGAGCTGCTTCATATGGTAAGTGGATTGGAAGATGTTCCATCACGTCAAAAAATGATGGTGGAAAGATTTTTTCCAAGTTATAGAGCAACACTGAAATATTAGTTTGTAATGAATTATGTTGTCCTCTATTAGTGTTCTTGTACATAGATCTCTGAAAAATGCTCTAATTCCTACAAGTTGAAATACTTAATAAAATTAAACAACGTCTAATATAATTTCTTAAACGGGAAAATATATATATACACTTTAATAGTAATATATACCATCAATTGATTCGTGGACAGATATCAGAAAAAGCTCAAGTAATGTAAAGGGTAGTAGTCGTTGCATGAATACATGGCAATCATGACTCTTCAAACAATATATTTTTTCCCTTGCTCAATACATCTTGAGAATTTGGATACATAACCATCGGAAAACTTAACATATGAAGAAATCCAGTTAAACAATGTTTGTTTCGCTTCTCCGGACAACCGAAAGTTTGAAATTGGTAATTTGTCATCCCTTGAAATATGTAATTTGATTCTTGCACATATTTTGGCTAATTCCAACCATGATTTGAAATGGTCTTTACTATTTCCATTAACATTGTGTTCATGATGTTATCAAAATTTTCTTTCATGATGTGCACTGGATCAAGGTTGTGTCGTAGTAGGTGATATTTCCAATATGGGAGTTCCCAAAAGATACTCTGTTTATGCCAATTGTGAGAATCATCATATCCGCGAGACATGTTTGTTGCACTGTGCCAATTACCCCCAGGTTTACATGTTTCCTGATCACCATAATGATCAATATGCTTTAATAGATCATTCCATGACATGTGTGTTGGGGAGGAATACACACAGTCTTGTTCTGCTTAAACAATTTTTTGTTTCTTCGGTATGGATGATGCATGGAGAGAAACCGACGATGATGTGTTTTCCCTTGCTCAATACATGTATGCATGGATTGATTTCCCTCGCAAGGCCATCACAAAACCACATTTACTAGAGATTTGCGAGGGTTTCCTCCCTCGCAAACGACGTGTTTTTTTTGTAGTGAAACAAACATGATTTCTTTATGTGCTTGAGTTAAAGGCATCTGACCATCTCATACAATATGGAAAAGATAACCTTCCATGTGTAGTCCGTCCATGCCGGGAAGTCACTGATCGTCTACAAAAAACCGCATGCATCTTGAAAATCTGATGCTGCGAGTAATCGAATGTGCAAACACTTTTATACAATAATTATTTCAGCTCGTGAATTAGAGGTTGCAGGAATACATCAAGAGATCATTTTGGATGACTAGGACCTGACACTAGAATAGTCATAAACAAAAATTCACTATGCACGCACATATCTGGTGGAAGATTGTATGGCGTCAATATGACAGGCCAAAGAGAATATTGTCTCCCAGACAAACCAAATGAACTAAATCTATCAGTGCATAAACCAAGATAGACATTCCTAGACTCTTTAGCAAAGTAATATTGTACCGTCTGAAAATGTTTCCAAGCCTTTGCATTTGACGGATGTGTAACCTCCCCATCATTTACTGTATATTTTGCATGTCATCTCATTGCCGATGATGTCCTTTCCGATTGGTATAATCATTTCAATCTATCAATTATTGGTAAGTACCACGTACGTTTGTATGGGACACGATTCCTTCCACTTGTTGCTCGATATTTTGACTTCCCACAAAATCGAAATTCTTGCAGCTTATCATCATCTTTTATAGAAAATCATGCAATTGTTAATGCATACATCAATCATTTCTGATTGTAATCCAAGACCCGCAACTAACTTCTGCATTTCATAATAACTTCTAGCATAATTATTATCTTTTGGCAAATACTCTTTAAACGCATCCAAAAATTAATTCATACTTCTTTCAGTTATGTTTCATTCACTTTTAATAGACATCAACCTAGATGATAATGACAGTTTAGATAGACCATCTCTACATCCTGTTTAAATAGGTTGATTTACAGCATCTAGCATATTATAAAATTGTTTTGCTTCACCATTAGCTTCTTCAATAATATTTTTACCAATTACGGGAATAGATTCATGATATGCATCTATAACCATATCTTGAAACTTATTTCCTTGAAGATGATCATAATTTTCAAACATATTTTCACCATAATTATAATTATCATTATGACTAGGTTGATCAACACCAACACTTATACTACTACTGCATGCACCCAGATTATAACCTTCCCCATGTAAAAAACATACATAATAGTTCAGAGTAAATCCTCTATTATAAACATGTCTTTTAACAATATCAATTGATAAATATTTGGTGTTACCACACTTGCGACATGTACAAAAGATGTTACTGTCATTTGGAGCAAATGGGTTATTAGCCGCCTAATTTACAAATGCTCGCAACCCGTCTCGAAACTATCTCGTCACTTCTCAGGTGTCCGGATCTTTTCAATTATGCATCCATCGTTGTGATGAGAACACTTCATGTTCCGACGCTATTTTTATTTTTCCCCGAACAATTTTTATCCCCGAAACTTTTTTTTTCTCTCTCTAAGTGTTTATGATTTGGTGTGAAACTTTTCAATCTCATGGTGGGCTATCTATAGGGAAAACAAAAAATTTGCTATGGATTTGCGAGGGATATTTGCGAGGGAACATCTATTTGTGAGGCTTTTGCAAGGGATTTTGCAAATGTTAGGTATTTTATATTCTAAACGTGATCCAACTAATTTTACCGATATTTGCTAGGGAAGTCATGCATCGCAAAACCCTCGCAAATTTGCTAGGAATGTTGTACATTGCAAATTCGACGCAAATTTGCAAGGGATTTGCATTGATTTTGCTAGATAAGTTGTCCCTCGCAAGGTCACCGCAAATTTGCAAGAGATTTAAGCTGTCTCGCAAATCCCTCGCAAGTTCCACTGTAACTCCCTCGCAAAATTGCAAGGGAAGCATCCATCGCAAAGTTTCGAGGGATTTGCGGGGGACTGACATTCCTCGCAAATTTTTCGCAAAGTCATCGCAAATTTGCGATGGAATTTTTCTCTCCCAAACAGGCTGTTTTCTTGTTATGAAAGTCAATGTGTAGGCGTTCCGACTAGCAATAGTCATGGATTGTGGCCTCAAAAATCAAAGCAATGATCCCTTGATGGTCCGTTGAAGTATAAGAATGGCATGCTCTTGCGGATTTCTAGGGTTTAAAGTAGGCAAACAATTCATGATTTCTCATTTCCGTCCACTAAGATATATGATAACAATAATTAATCACTAAAATTTAAAATGTTGCATACTATAATGCTACATAATTTATTTCTAAAGTTCCTATAATTATGTATATAGTTTACATATTTAGTATATATGAGTGTACTACATAATTATGATTTACTATATCTCTGTAAAAGTTGCATACTTCATTTTGTTCAGACTTCAGTCGTTGAGTAGTTTAATTTGTTTTACATGTTGTGTTTTCTAATCCTTCTCGAGATGTGTATTTGTGGTTATGATAATGGGGGGCACACGGTCTGGTAGTCAATCTCCATGTTTACAACAGGAGGCCACACAAGTTCGGTGATTGCATTTAGATCAAGGCATTTTTAGTGTCCGAGAAAGTTTACCGGAGCATTCTGCTGTTCAAATGCCCCGCGATTATTCATCTCCTTCTCTAGAACTTCAACCAATTCTCTATGGAGTTTTGGCCGAACACTCGCCTTTGTCTTTGCATGACCCAAAAAGACTTGCAGTCCAAATCGGGCTCCGGCTCCATTTTGTTGTGACATGCTGGCCAGTTCCACTGTGTCTGGGTAACTTCTTTGATTGTTAAGCTATCAATTTTTTGAAAGAACTTTATGAGTCATTTATCTTTCTTAATGGACTCGAGACTCTTCTGAATGGAATCAGAGTCATAATCTTTGGCGGAGTCGTTGGATGAGGATTGAACATGTTGTTTCCCTTTCCTACTCATGTTTAGAAGTTACTTGTGAATTATGGAGTGATGATATGTCATACCATAGATGTAAATAGCAGTATAAATAGGGTAGGACTTTGGTTACAAAACGACGGTCTTTCTCTCCCATCCTACCAATTCAAATAAAAAGATTAATGACATGCATCTTTAAATAAACTCATCAGTTTTTAACACCAAGTCCTTACTTTGACATTTTCTTCTTTATTAGATTGTGTTTACGTTTATGATCCACAACCTTCTCAACGTTTATAGCATTCAGAAATAGGACACATTTCATTGTAGAGGTCGCAGCCAACTGATCTTTCTCAGAACCTGCCAAGTCGGGAACACATTTTGACATAGTGGAGTGGAATCCAATTTTTCAATCCCTATGCATACTGCAAACAATGCTGTCTGGAATATTAAATTTATCTCTTCCTCACGTGCTTCATCAGCAACTGACTGTAAGATAATTTTTTTCTCGGCCTCTAGCACCTTTGCAGTTATGTCTTCAGTGTCATTTGTTTCTGCGTCCTTGACATCTCCGTTTATCTCTTCCAGTTCTTCATCTGCTTTTACAGTACCACTTTCACCCAATTTCATGTGTCACTGATCCAACATCCTTCACAACCTTTAATTCACCCACAATACTATCAAATTCACCCATCTTGTTTTCACCCTCACCTTCCTCGACCTCTTCATCTATAACCTTGTCCGAATTATTTTTACCCTCACCCTCATTGCCAACAGCCACAACTAGGATTGCCTTCTCATGTTCACAATCAAGCTCATTACCTTCATTGGTAAAGAAATTCTTCAATTGGCTACCAACCACAACCTCCTTCTCATGATCATCTACAGCCTCACGCACCGGTTTAACACCCTTGGCAATATGATTTTTAACCTCAACCGCCTTTAATTCACCAACGTTACTGACCCCTAAGACCTGACCAACACCACCTAACATCAGGTTACCAACCGCAAAATCATTGTTCTCACCATCATATGTGTGTTCTCCGACCTCTACATCTTGTTTCCTAGCCAACATGTTATCACACAATTCGTTTACCACGCTTTCGTTCCCAATTATCCTCTCTTGTTCAACCTTTTGTTTTTTACTCTTCTTTGAAATGTATGTGTTCTTAAAATTCTGCTTCTTTACAACATTTTTATCCGAAACACCTACCAACGCCTCAGGATGAATCAACCAAGATTACATAGAAAAGACAATAATTTAGATACTTCAACTATACAAAAGTAGCAAATGTAACAACTAACAACATTAAAATATAACAGCTAAGAGAACAAACTGGATCTTGACTCTTTGTTTCTTCATCAATTTGTTTTGCACAACTTTTTCCTTCTTTGTTGTTTGACTATATTTTCTCATCACCACCAGGGGTTACGTCTAATTCACCAGGTTGAAGAATTTTTCCAAGCAGCAATAATTTTATATTTTCTTCCATCACTTCAACTCTTTGCTCAATATTTAAAGAGGAACTAGCAGAAGAACTGGTGGAGTCATGGACACTCAAATGTTTCATACTCTCATCTATGATTGCGAGACGTTGATTAACCAAGTGGACTGTTTCTATATATTCACAATTTTGCATGGAGTCTACATCAATAAATCTTCTTATCTACATTCCTGATGATGTCGCCAACGCAATTTTGTAGATCACCCACTGCTTTCCATATATTAACCAAGTCATATTCGCAAGGCAACTCACCAGCCTGTAAGAAAGAACAAACATAGTTATCACCTATTAGTCTTGAACATTAAGAGTAACAATCACTACTCACAATACAAAACTAACTGACCTTCACCTCTACCTCCAAACTTTTCAACATCTTCCCAAATTGTTTCTTACAAGAATCTTTCTTGCCAGCATCTTTCTGCATGTACTCTTCACCACCTACATCCTAAACAGACTTATCGAGTTCACCACTTATCAAATCTTCCAACAGCTTGTCCAGCTTCGGATCAGCTACATTTTCATTTGGCCAGATAGGATACTTCTCTTCCAATGGTACCTTATGCATGTGAATTACACATATCTGCACGTCAAACAATTAAGTTTTTATATTCACATTGTACATAACTCAGATAAAAATGCCTTCAAACAATGTTTGTATGTACTCATATAAAAATGCCTTCAAACAATGTTTGATCTCCTCTTCTACGTCATACTCCATATTCCGACATCCTAGCCACCTAAGTATGGGAGGACCTTTATTATTTTCCCGTAAATTTCCAACCAACTCTCTTAACCCTCGAAAAGACTCGTAGATCCATACCAACAATGGAGAGGGGAAGCCATGAAGTGTGCAATTAGCAGCAGATGACAACTTTATCAACCGCACTAAACAAGAAAAGCTAACACAACCCCAAGGGTATATGTTAAATGTGTTTGGATCCATTACTCTTTTGGCTGGTGTCAGAGCCAATTTCGAGCGCTCATGTAGACCATGAATGGCAGTATGAAGAATAGCTACTGAGCAAGCTTTTTCCTTTTCTCAAATGGTCAATTCTTCTCCATCTTCATCGTAGGATAAATCTGCTTATACATCAAACCATGTTGTTCAGTCACACCAATTTCAAGCCATAATGGTTTGTGGTCAACTTCTATGTTGTTCTCGGGGTCGACTGTGCTGCAATTAAGACCAGTTATTGCTTGAAACTCATAAAGTGAGAATCTTAATAGGGTTTGTTTCAATAAGGCACCACAACTCATGACTGTTTAATACAGCCAGCTGGTGAGACAATATCTGTTCCGCTAGGTTCCCACTCCAATGAAACTGCATTTCAGATAGATTGAGAATTACCCCCAATGGTGATTCACGCGATGGTGATACTGTTGATCTTTTTATAAGAGCAGTTCACATTTAGTGACGCTACACGATGGGGTTCTCTAACAGGTAGAACAAGCGGGTATTTCGACATGTTTATATTGTTACATATGGAAGATACATGAATTTAGGCACACTTTAATGTAGATATGTAAATATGTAAATATAGTTACATAAATACAATGTCGTAGATAATTATGTCCATACTTATATAACCACGTAAATTTAATTTTTGATATATCTATGGTAACACTATACTATATATATGTACCAATCCGGTCTATATATATGACACCTTTTTAGAAGTCCTAGATTATATCTATGTGCACAATACCGTTACGAAACTACCTTATCAAAACAAATTATGACTAAACCTATGATGACTGTAACTAAATATAGGAAAATTTGTTAACAGTTTCACAACGGAATTCAAAACTTTGGTGATCAAGACAGTTCAACACGAATTTCAAACATAACATTGTAGTTCGAGTACGAGCAAAATATAAAATATGAGCAACCGCCAAAATCTAACCAAACAAACCAAGTACGAGTCAAAGAAAAATCTATCTCCTCTGAAATTGCTACTCCTAAAACTACAAAAAATCAACAGAAAGATGAAAATAAAATCCATATAGCGAGAATGAAACTCGGAACTTTTTATCTGCAACTAAGTTGTTCACCTCTGGAATTAGAGAGAATTAGAGACGGAGAGGCGAGAGAAAAAGAAGAGAGGACTGGTTGAGAGAGAGAGAGAGAAAGAATCAAACTAAGAAATAACTAACACAAACCCTAATCCATAATGAAAGCGAGAGGAGATGTTGTAAAGAAGATGAAAGAGTTTTGTTTTCCAAAATGTCATTCTTTGTAAATTAACTGAAGTTCAACGCAAATCTGGTCTTTTAACACAAATTAGATGCACCAATTTTCGTTGCTGCTTTTCTAAGTAATAAATGCTAAAATTCGCACTATTTTTTGCTAATTTTCACTTATTTATATCATCATAATTACTTTTGTCATAAAAAAATGTAAAGGTAAATCTTTGTTAGCTACACGAACTATGACATATTACATAGTTACATACACAAACTAAGAAAATACTTTATTTTTCAAAAATATAGATATTCTGGAAAAAAAATTATTTCAAAAAGATAGATGTTCTTAGTTTTCAATGCATATATGATTTAATATTTTCGTTTTGCCCTCAATTGTTTTTCTTTTCTCTACTTAATTATTTTTATTAGAATAACAATTAAGGTTAAATTGTCATTTCATAAGTTTTTTAAATATGTTTGAAAATCCAAAATATTTATGATTTTGAAACAGAGAGTGTATACTGTTTCATATACAAATTATTAACTAATGTTTACTGATACACATAAACTTGCATATAATATGTTAAATTTTACATTTTGGGTTAATTACAACTAAGTTACAACTAAAAGCCCTTAAG
>WJSH01000142.1:15285-26612 GCA_009757365.2 Lepidium campestre | reverse complement strand
CTTGGTCCATGAGAAGTCACATGTTTGGGTTAGTTCCAACGGTCACATTGGCTTATTGGGAGTTTGTTTTGAAGCCACAAAGCCTTCTAGATGGTCTCCAAAACTCGGAAAAGTCAAACTTTATATTTTTGGTTTTGTTGACTTTTCTATCGACCGTTGACCATCCCTCGGCAGTACGCCGAGCGTCGTACCGTGGTACGTGATTATCGCCCACGGGCATGTTTTCTTGCCACTCGGTGATACGCCAGCGGACATGTTTCTCGCCACTCGACGATACGTCCGTGGACACATTTCTCGCCACTCGGCGATATGTCCACGGACATATTTCTTGCCACTCGGCGATACGCCCACGGTATGTTTCTTCGGTCACAATGACACGCCCACGGGGCAATTTCTCGATCCTCAGCTATACGCCCATGGCACCTTTTCTCGACCCTCGGCGATGCTTGTCTTGGCACTTGGCGATACGCCTACAGACACATTTCTCGACCTATGGTACGTTCGATCTTCGCCCATGATATTTCCAAACTTCGACCCACGGTACGTAGCGATACGTCCATGGTTTATTGCGACCAGTCCTGTGACCCGACCAAGGTCGGCCGCGGCCTACTGCCCCCCGATCACTTATTCTTTTGACCAAATGTAATTTGTCGGCCCTGATAGGTCTTGATCAATAATGTCTCTATGAACTTTATCCACTTGGCATGTCACTTGTTCAGTTTTTGTTGACCCTTTAAGTGCTTCAATGACTCGTGATCGGTATGGAAAACAAACTCTTTGGGCCACAAATAGTGTTGTCACGTCTGAAGTGATCTCACTAGAGCATACATCTCTTTGTCATATGTAGGGTAATTGAGAGTTGCTCCTCCAAGCTTTTCCCTGAAAAAAGCTATGGGCTTCCTATCCTGCATAAGAACAGCTCCAATTCCTACACCAGAGGCATCACACTCGATCTCAAAAGTCTTAGTAAAATCAGGAAGAGATAGAATAGGAGCATTAGTAAGCTTCTCTTTTAGATTCTGAAAAGCATTTTCTTGTTGTGACTTCCATTTGAATCCCATATCCTTCTTGATAACTTCAGTAAGTGGTGCAGCCAAGGTGCTAAAGGCCTTCACAAATCGCCTATAGAACCTTGCTAGTCCATGGAAGCTTCGAACTTCACTCACAGATTTGGGACTCGGCCATTCTTTTATAGCTTTGATATTTTCCTCATCAACTCTAACTCCATCTGCACTTACAACAAAACCTAAAAAGACAAGGTTATATGTTCCAAAAGTGCGTTTCTTTAAATTAGTATAGAGTTTCTCCTTTCTAAGCACATCCAAGACCTAAGGTGCTCTACATGCTCAGCTAAACTCTTACTAAAGATCAGAATGTCATCAAAATAGACTACTACAAAGACTCCTATATATGCTCTAAGAACGTGGTTCATTAGTCTCATAAATGTGCTGGGAGCATTTATAAGCCCCAATGGCATCACTAACCATTCATATAGACACTGATTCGTTTTAAATCCAGTCTTCCACTCATCACCCTCCTTCATCCTAATCAGGTGATATCCACTCTTTAAATCAACCTTTGAAAATATCTTAGACCCATGCACCTCATCTAACATGTCATCTAGCCTAGGAATGGGATGTCGATACTTCACTGTAATATTGTTGATTGCGTGGTAGTCCACACACATCCTCCAGCTACCATCTTTTTTTGGTACAAGTAGAACTGGTACATCACATGGGCTCATGGCCCTTCTCCATGAGCTCGGTCACCTGCTTCTCGAGCTCTTTGGTTTCTACTGGATTGGTCCTATAAGCTGGTCTGTTAGGTAAAGAAGCTCATGGAACAAAATCGATTTGGTGCTCAATACCCCTGATTGGTGGAAGGCCTTCAGGATTTTCCTCGGGAAACACATCTTGATAAACCTGCAAAAGATTAACAATAATACTCGGAAGCTTCGGTTCTAGCTCAGAAATAGTTAGCAAGTTCTCTTTAAGCATAACTAAAACACTAGGTTTAGTACTCCCTTTGATTTGATCTTTAGTTGAATGTGTAGAGGTGGCTGCCTTAGTCTTTTGCCTTATCTTAACCTGATCCAAATAAACCTCATGTGGAGACATTGGCAGTAGAACCGTTTTCTTTCCATTAAACTCAAAGATGTGCCTGTTTGTGAAGCCATCATGAGTCACTCGGCGATCTGATTGCCAAGGATGCCCAAGAACAATGTGACAAGCCTCCATAGGCAACACGTCACAAAGGACCTCATCTTGATATTTTCCAGTGGTGATTGGTACTTGATGTTTGTTGTTTCCAAACACACAAATAAATACAACAAGCACGAACAACTATGACATTGAAGTACTTGAGTTTCGAATCCACAGAGAATCTAGAATCAACACATTCGGATTGCAAGAATTCAAAATTTAGCTAGAGTAAAATAGATGAGAGGAGGTTGAACTAAAACTAGACTACTCAAACAAAGTAAAATGAGATAATCAAATAAAGACAATGGGTTTTAGGCAAGGCAATGGTCTAGGGGAAAAGCAATCAAACCAAGAAACTCAAGCACACATTAGCTACCATCCTAGGGCATGAGACTCATTCAATCTAGATCAACCCACTCTCATGGCATTGACTCCTATGTAATCAATATGTTAAGCTAAACTCTCATTTGCTCTCCTACAGTCACAAGTATTAACAAACAAGCTCACATAGACCACTTTCCACCCTAACATCAACTCTCATTGGCTAGGGAAGGAAAGCCCACAAAAAGACTCTTTTAGGACTTTTATCGAACACCTCTCAAGCGATGTCTTTCCCACAATCAAGATTACTAGTTGATCAAGCTAAACCTAGTATTAAGCTCATCTTAAGTGGAGGAACAATAAATCTAACAACCTAAGCACAAGATTCAACCATCAAATCCCTAGATCTACCAAACCATCAACCCATAAATCCACTACTCAACCATCAAAAACATGAAACTAAAGAAGAAGATAAATATAAACAAAAGCAATATGATAATAAGCAAAAGCATTAACTAAATATGAAACAAGATTCATAAACTAAATCAATAACAAAAGCAAGAACAAAATGAAAAGAGAAAAGAAAAGAGAACAAGAAATCTCAACACATGGGAGATGATGATCATCATCCCCAAGAAGGAGAAATCAATCTTCAATCTCTCTCTAAACTCTCTCTCTTCGTGGCTGCTCTCTAAAGGTGAGAAGAAGTCTGTTTCAACCCTTAAACATTAGGGTTTTAAGGTTCCAAAACGAGTTGGATCCAAGTGAAATAAAAGGGAAAAAGATGTTCTGGGAAGTGGACCGGCCGGTCAAGGGTTTGGACTGGTCGGTCTTGGGTCTGGACCGGTCAGTCTTGGCTTGGAACATCAGAAAATGGATTGATGACCGGCCGATCTTAGTTTGGGTCAGGCCGGTCTCGTCTCTGGTTCGGCCGGTCCTGAGTAAAATCGTCATATCTTCCAAACCGCTTGTCCAAATGCCTTCCAACAAACGCCAAATGCAAGCTGAATCTCTTGGCTATCTTGTGTCCAAATATCATCCAATTCCATGCATGGAAAAGCCTTCATTTGCTAATAATCTTGAGCGCGAAAGCGAACTCTTGTAGCTATCTTGTGTCCAAATTTCAATCAATTCCATTGGGTGGAAGGCTTTCAAACGATCCAATCAACATAACCGACTTTCCTTCTTTGTTTGATGCATTTGACGTCATTGTTTTACTCCACATTCATCTCTAAGTCTTCATTCCACATTAGAAGTACTCGGTTTGAGCTCCTTTTGAGCAGATGCTTTATCCTCAGTCTTGTAACTCAGTTTAAAATCTTTCTGGAAACTGGATTTTGCTTCTCTAGTATAGCTCGACCTCTTGGAGGTAAAACTGGATCGAGTGCCCTTCCTCTTTAGTTGTTTCTCAAACATGACAGCCTTGTGTAGCAATTCCTCCATCTTTATATATTGATGGACCTCCAGAAGATCAATGATGTCACGATTAAGACCCCCCATAAACCGTGACATAGTAGCCTCTCTGTCCTCTTGAACATCATCTCTCAGCATCAAAGTCTCCATTTCTTTATAATACTCGTCCACAGACTTCGACCCTTGGGTCAAGTTTCTCAACTTGAAGTGCAGCTCTCTGTGGTAATAATGACTTGGTACAAAACGTCTCCTCATCAGCACCTTCATTTC
Source organism: Lepidium campestre (assembly GCA_009757365.2). NCBI lineage: Eukaryota > Viridiplantae > Streptophyta > Magnoliopsida > Brassicales > Brassicaceae > Lepidium > Lepidium campestre. The sequence goes on along the minus strand of WJSH01000142.1, from coordinate 22,407 downwards.
AGACCATGTTTCAATAGGAAACTTTCTTATTCTCCTTCTTGTAGTTACTAATTGATCCCACCATCTTAGTGCATAGTCATGGAATTCAGTGGCTGCAATCTTGACACGATTCGGCTCAGTGTAGTCTTAACAGTTGAAGACAAGTTCAATCTTCTTCTCCCAGTCCAAGTATGCATCTGGATCATTGGTGCCATGGAAAGGAGGTACTTCTTTCTTCTCTCCCACGTCATGTTATCTTTAGGAGCACTTCTGTCTTCTTTCCCACGTCTTGATCTCCTCTGACTTGATGAGATGATGAGTAGTACTCCCTTGTCTCGTTAATATTGCCAATAGCTCGAAGATTAACAGGTGCTTGCTCACGATCAGAAGGAACCCTTTCTCTCATGTACTCCTCAAATTGTTTCTTCATCATTTTGGCCATAGTAGCCGTGAGAGCTTTCAACAGAAGTTTGTTGTTTGAACTAGATTCTCCTTCTTCTTCTTCTCCTGCCATGTTCCTGAAACGTGGATTAAGCTAACAAGAGTCAAAAGTTCAAGAGAAAAGTTTTTCAACAGTTTTGGAAGTCCAAAAGTCTGGCTCTAGCAATTCAATTTTCAAGTAAATAGGCTTTAATGATCAGTTAAATCAACTAGGTTCAGTCAATGGTGGTTTTTAGTGCCTAATAATAATGATCGATTTAGTACAAACACAAATTCTAATTATCTCTTGATGTGCACAGATCTGAGACCTAGAATATGAAAAGACAAATAAAAATTATGGATGAACACAACCTGATACAAAGGAGGCTCTGATACCACTTGACGTGTTCCTATGAACAACTAGCCCTGAATCACTCTGTATAGGTTGTTGGCGTTGAATCCTTAGTTGCTTAAGTTTCAATGCGTTCTGAGAAGCTTCAAAATTCAGACTCGATCATGTGAACTCGAGTGTATGGGGTCGAGTTCAACCTCTCAAGTGCTCGGAATGAGACGAAACTTAACCAGTGGAAAGATGAGAAGTTGAACCAAGTGGTGCCAAGATATGAGCTCGATCCGACGACTCAATGGGCTTGAGGTCGAGTTAGATTGAAAGTGCAGCGGATTGATGAAACAAAGTGAAAATGAATGTATGAACAGAAACTGTGGATTAAAACAAACTATCAAGAGTTGTGACTCGACTCTTTATCTTCAAGGCTCAAGAACACTTTGGATATTACGCACCAAAGAGATCCCAAGTTGTATGGATATTATGCACCACACAGATAAAACAAGTTGAGAGAAAGTTTTGGATAAAATGTTTGATAAAATATAAGGAACTAGGGTTCTTAGGACTTAAAGGAGAGCTGAGCCACGAAATGGACTTATGGAAATAAATGGGCCGAAAATACAAAGACCCAATATTAAACAACATAATGTAAAAAGGCCCAACTTCATGACTTAGCCAAATTTCGCTCCTTTAACCCTTCTCAGCATGTTGTTATTGATCAAGATGAATAAACAATAAGAGGAACAAATAGGAAGTCGAGATCCATGTACCGCGGGAAGTCAACGGTGGTGGTAGAAAGTCAACAACAACGTTAGAAAGTCAATGGATGGTGTTTACGTACCACGGGACATAGAGATAGTCGAGAAACGTGTACCAAAGAGGAATCAATGGTCGCTCAGGAAAGTCAATGAACGGAGGCTGCGTACCGTGGGAAACCATCGGGTCGAGGAGATACTCACCGTGGGAAGAGTCATCATGTACCACGGGTAGTGATTTCACGTACTGTGGACTGAGACTTCACGTACCGTGGGGCGGTATTCTTCATGTACCGTGGGAAGTTTTGCCTCGCACCGTGGGCGAGTTTTCACGTACCACGGGCAATATTTTTACGTACTGCGGATGGGTCAATGATCGAAGGAAAAGTTAACGTTCCTTAAAATGATAAATGGGTTTGATCTACTTAAGCCCATCAAGATGGTTGGCTTTGGGGGTTCTTCTAGAAGACCTGAATCCGACCGTTGAAGCTTGAAGACTGTTGGAAGTCCAATGGCTCACATGTGACTTCCTTTGTCGATTGGTCCATAGCTGAGGTCATGTCACTTTCATTCTTGGGCGATCCGAGAAGCTTGTCTTCTTCTCCTCCTTGGTGGCGGCTAAACCTATTTTGTTCCAATTGTATTTTACCTATTTATAGGCCTTTGACTCTTGTAAGAAAATACACAATTTTGAAATGAAAATTGTTCATCTCATATCTCTCAACTCTATCTCTTTCTCTCTTTACTTCCGCAAGAATCAACTCTAAAAACCAACATGGTATCCGAGCAAAAGATCACATTCTAATCATTCTCTCTTCATCTCTAAGCTATTCTCATCACTCTCGCTACTCTCTTCCGATCAAATCTCTTGTCTTCTTCTCAAATCTCTATTTAACTGTTGGGTAATAGTATCTAGTCTTAAGGAATGAAGAACTACAAACCTCTCGGTGTTCATGTGACCCTCAAGGGTCAAAATTACCTCTTATGGTCTCGAAATGTGAACACCATTCTTTGCGGCCGTGGGTTATGGGAACATGTTAAACAAGGGGCCGCACCAAACCTAGTCACGATCGTGGATGGTCAAGAAGTGGTGGTCGCCGATGATAACAACAAATGGTTCCAAGAAGACCAAGTGGTAATGACCATCACATAAAGCTCTCTCGATCCGTCGATTCATGAGTCCTACTCATATTGCAAGACGTCGAAAGAGCTTTCAGAGACTCTCAAGAAAGTTTTTGGGAATGTCTCAAACTTCAATCGGGTCTTTGAAGTCCAGAAGTCCATCACCACTCTTAGCCAAGATGATATTGAGTTTACATATCACTATGTTAAGTGGCGTGCACTTTGGGCCGAGCTAGATATGTTGTGTCCGATATCAACCTATCTAGAGATCCTCAACAAGAGACGTGAGGAAGACCGCATCTTCAGCCTCCTCCTTACTCTAAGTCTGAGGTACAACAACCTCATAGTCCACATCTTAAAGGATGACAAACTCCCGGACCTAGAGGAGGTGTTTGCTCGGATCCAAAAGGAGAAAAAGAGTCTTAGCCTCTTTTGTGGTATATGGGAACTAGTTGTGGCAAACAAAGGTGTGTACAAGCCGTCGGATAGAAAGAACTTGATGTGCGATCATTGCAAAAAGAAGGGCCATATCAAGGATAAGTGTTGTATTTTGCATCCTCATCTCAAGCCCAACAAGTTCAAAGACAATCCTCGAGCCAACACTGTTAAGCCGCAAGAAGAAGCTAGCCAATTTGAGTTGTCATTCGCCGGTCCAACACCAATGGATGTAGACTCCAGCCTTATTCATGCCGCGGCCACTCAAGAAATGGAGAAGCGTTTCAACCTTGACTCTCTCATCAAATCACTCACACAACTCAAGGATTCCGGTAAAGCTTTACTTACATCTAAAGTCTCAAAACCCTAAGTTGTAGATTCGGGGGCCTCTCACCATATGATATGTGACCCGAATCTTATACACAATATCAAACCGGCCGTTGGTAATATTATGATTTCAAATGGTCATAATGTTTCATTAAAGGGTATTGGAGAACTATGATTGTTCAAGAAAAGTAGCAAAGCGTTTTATGTGCCTAAATTTACATCTAACCGTTTGTCGGTTCACAAAACCACAAATGATTTAAATTGCAATGCTATCTTTAGTCCTAATGATGTAAAGTTTCAGGATCTTGAGACCAGATCGATCCTTGGGAGTGGCGTGACTCAAGGAGGACTTTATGTGCTTAAAGACACTAAGAATTCTTCTACTCTATCCAATGCTTTAAATTCCGTTGTTGCTAGTAGTGATAATGCTCTTTGGCATGCTAGATTAGGTCATCCTCATAGTAGAGCTTTTGAATTAATGTTGCCAAGTAGTTTCTTTGATAATCTTGATTGTGAAGCTTGTATCCGTGGCAAACATTGTAAGACCGTCTTTCCTAAATCTTCTTCAAACTATGAAAAATGTTTTGAGTCGGTTCATTCGGATGTATGGTCTTCACCTTGCTTGTCTAGAGATAATCAAAAATACTTTGTGACATTCATAGATGAAAAATCGAAATTTACTTGGTTAACTCTCTTACCTTCCAAAGATCATGTGTATGAAGCCTTTGTGAATTTTCATACATATGTAACTAACCATTACAACTCAAATGTAAAAAGCTTAAGGTCGGATAATGGTGGAGAGTATACAAGTCAAAGGTTCAAACATTATCTAGCAAAGCATGGAATAGAGCACCAAACAAGTTGTCCATATACTCCACAACAAAATGGAGCGGCGGAAAGGAAAAATAGAAACCTAATGGAGGTGGCTAGGTCAATAATGTTTCATACGAGTGTTCCAAAAAGATTTTGGAGTGATGTCGTGATGACTGCATGCTATTTGATCAATCGAACTCCAACAAAAGTCTTTAAAGATAGATCTCCATTCGAGGTACTTAATGATTTAAAACCTTCATTTAATCACTTACGAGTCTTTGGGTGTGTTTGCTATGTGTTAGTGCTTGGAGAGCTTAAGGAGAAGTTGGATGAGAAGAGCACAAGATGTATGTTCATTGGGTACTCAACCACACAAAAAGGCTATAAAGGTTACAATCCGGTAACAAGACGAGTGGATGCAGTCCACCCTGCCGTTACTGAGTATTTGGGGTTGCCTTCTCGCGCCCATCCAGATTCCTACATGGTACCACGATCATCAGCTGGACCAGCGATAAGGGTAACTCATCGTGCACTAGTTCCCTTTTCTATTGATAAACTGTAGTGGAATTGCGTGGAATGTGATGTCATTCCAATGGTAGCATGTCACGTGCTTTTGGGAGGACCGTGGGCATATAAGAGTAATCTCTTGCACAACGGGTTCTTCAACTCGTACGTAGTCCAGCTACGTGATCAGGTGATAACTCTATTGCACTCACTTAAGCGGTTTGAGTATGCTCGGCATAGTGCAAAGCGTTTAACGCCAGTACTGCCTCTCGTTAAAGAGCACAAGTTGTTGGTCAGTCGTGTTACGCGTGTCTTTAAGGGATGGAAGAGCGTAGAAAAGGGTTTGGGAGGAGTTCTGAAGAGGGAGGCTAACGCTGGAAAAGAGTGGACCGAGGAAGGTGAGCTCATAGGCGTTACACAAGGAAGAAGTGTTAAGGATCTTAAAATGGTGTTAGGATCCGCGAGCAGGGAAGGAATCAGACAGACACTTACGACAAGTGTGGAGGCTGTTGTACCCGCACTAGGTGCAACTCGAGCTTCAGCGTGGGACTCCGCAGATTCAAGGTTGAATCTCTCTGACTGGGAGGGATCTGGTGCAGCGTGGCACTAGGGTTAGACCGAAGCACGCATGCTTATATTTTCTCTGGGCCTTTTTATTGATTTATTTGTTATTTGTTTAGACTATTTGATTTATTTGGGTTTATTTGAATAAAGCCTTAGGGTTATGTGTTTTGGGCCTGAATTGCGAAAGACCCTCTTTTTTTTAAAAGCCAATTTTGTTGGCCTCTTAAAGGGAAAAGGAAGTCTAATCAATTTTAAGAACTTCTCCATTTTCTAGGGATTTTCAGTTTTTTGTTAGTTTTCCTTTTTTTGGGTTTCCTATAAGGCCTCAGCCCATTAGGTTTTTAGGGTTTTTCTCAGGGAATTCACTATAAATATGTAACCTCTTTGCATCATTAATAAAACAGAGAAATATTTAGAGAAACAACTTTTGTTTAAAACCCTAGCCGTCTTTGTCGTTTAGAAGCCAGGTCCGAAAATCCCTCAGGCTTTCGTTGAGTTGAGTCTTATCACAAGTGAACTTCGAGTTCTTTGTATTGAGCAGGGTCCCAGTAGATCTCCACAAATCTATTGGTGAGCTTAAATCTATCCCGCGGTTCGCCTCATCGTTATCACACCACCGCCCCCTTTCTTCATCTTCAGCCACCGCCGCCTCTAAACCCTAGAAGCTGCCGCCACCTTGATTCTTTGCTTCCGCCGCTGCCTCTTGTCTTGTAGCTGTAGCCTCCAGGGATCAAAAACCCTAATCCTTTGATCTGCGCTACACCACCGCAGCATGTATTCCACATCCTTGGCAATTCCTAGCTTCACCATTGTTTCTATGTGAAGGTATCTCGTTCCCTTCACCTGTATCTTTTTGAAAGCTCGCACTGACTCCTTGTAGCTCATGTGTCGCGGCTCTTCCTCATTGTCGAAGTCATCAATTATGTCATCATCTTCACTATATGTGTCGTGATCTCCCAACACCTCATCAAACTCTGGATCTTCTCTTACAGCTTTTTCCCTGTTGATGTCTGCTCTCATGAATTCTGAAGTGGATTCATCATCGTCAACATCTATTGGAGAATCCTAACGCATAGAACGTGTGACCCTCCTTTCCGAAGAACCCACAAATGATTTCTTAATTTCTGCTTTATGTGTATGGTCGAGTTGATTTTTCGGCGCTAGAAAATGAACAATCAACTTGGTTCCTCTGCTCCAGTTGTTTCCCAATATCCCTCAAAATTAGATCTGATCCAGTAGCTTCGCTATCTTGCTCGAGTTAGATTGTTTCCTCACCAAGAGATCGACTTAAAAACCCTCCTCTATACTCAACTTGATGGTGGTGCTCGAGTGGTTTTTATCAAAATCTCCCCTGAACTGAAACATTTTAACTCGGCGGCGGCTTCAACTCGATGGTGGCTGTCGAGTTGAAATTCTCAACAGCGGATCTTGTCTTCACAAGTACTGCTCAACTCAAGCATTTAACTCAACGGCTTAGGCCAAGCTATCAAGTCTCTTGCATAACAATAAGCTCTGCTTTCTAACTTGGTGTATATATCGAGCTGAAAATCACAGAGGTTAGAAAAACCTACTCGATATATCCACTCGAGCTAGATGAAACAACAGCGGTGATAACGGCGAAACTAACTTAGCTCGGTCTCTTCAGCTCGATAATGGTGCTCGAGTTGTTCTTAAAAATTTCTCTAAACTCTGCAAAATGAAGAGAACTCACAAGAGAAGATAATGATGTGTTTGCTATGAAAGAGAGAGATGAGTGCTCGTGAGTGTGATGAATGAGTGAGTGAGTGAGAGTCTTTTATTGGTAAAATGAGTTCAACTTAGGAACATATGGGGCCACATAAACGTGTAGGATCCTAG
>WJSH01000142.1:3447-15219 GCA_009757365.2 Lepidium campestre | reverse complement strand
AGAGGGTACTCATTTTCGTGCAGCAAGTTCTATCACATCAACTTCTTTCATTTCCCAAACAAGCTAAAAACGTGTGGCCCCACTCTATTTTCAGATTCTACTCATGAATGTGCCATAAATAATGTATATGCAAAGGGGCTAACAGTAAGCAAGAGGAGTATTTGCTGAGCTAAAAGGAGCAATACTAGTATACTGCGGGACTGTGGGAGTCTGGTGGATATTGCTATGAATCATTTTCTTTTCCCTTTTAGACTCGATGTGACTGGTCAAATTAGCATATTATCCATCAGATTAAAAATTCGACTCGTTTTTCTAATTTGTTTGATGGTCAATTCGATGCACCTGCTCAAGTTGGATTTATGTCCACCAGAATTTACACTTAATTTTCTCCAAAATGTTGGGTAATGTGGTAAAACATTTTGTGGCTTTGCTCGTTGGGGTTCAACCTTTCTCAATTGCTGCCAAAACCACTTAATTAAACCACATCAACCCTTAGAACACTCCTCACATTCCTGAAATTTAAAATCAAAACAAAAGAAACAAAAGAAAAATCCTAAAAACTTAATTAAGATATTTACAAGGATACTATGGGACTTCCTCCCAAGTGAATTTGTTTAAAGTCACTTAGTTGACTTTTCTCTCCCATCAGAGGTGGGGTGGTTCATCGAAAGAAATAGAGATTCTCTCGGGAATAGTCTCATCAGCTAGGTAAGGCTTTATGAAATACCCTACCTCGAAAACACACAGTCCGGATTAGGTTAACTTCGACCTTGGGTAAGTCAAACACTTAGTCATATTACGTTCCTCTTTATACTTAGTCAAAATTCGGTTTCAATTCACGTAGTAAGCCCAAAAAATGTATTTTTATTAATTCAGATCGGGGTTTTAGAACAATTAACGTTTGCTAAATATGTTATTACATTGAAATTAAACCCAATTTCCCCCAGATCCTATCCATCATTCCTTCATCCTCCTTAGTCTCGCCTTCTAACTTAGCCACTTTCATGGCCATCTTTCGATAAATCATCACCTACATTCATACAGAATGCGTAAGCACAAATATGCTTAGTGAGGCGGTCATTCCGTCCCACCATGCCAAACTAAATACGCAATCAGACAATCAATCAATCAAGTCATAGACAATTCAGAACAGACAACACAGAGTTCGTCAAGATCTGTCACCAAGACTACCTAGATTCACCCGAATTAGTCCAAGGCAAAAATCAAGTACGAATTAATAGACTTATCAATCAGAACGAACATGCAACACAATCAATCCTAAACCCGCCTAGACTTAATCAGATCTATGCCCAAAAACGAACCCAGAAAGACCCAGAGCCACGCACTCACCAATCTGATTTTTGACACCTTTTGTCGACTTTGCTCAAGCTTGATCACGGCAAACTCGCCAAATATCGATCACGGTTGAGCCTTTTTTGGATCTAAACTGAATAAAAAAAACACGGAGTAATCCGATCAGAAATTGCCTTTCGCCTCTGAAAACCCTTCTTTTGATACTTAGAGAATTTTCGCTTAAGTTGCAGATGACGGCGAATACTTATGCTATATTTATAGGCGTTTTGGGCTGGAAATCCTAGTCCATCTAAGTAAACCAATCCAATATGCTGACTCATCAAGCCGGCCACTTAAACTGAACCGGACGCTTGACCGCGGTACAAGCCGCGTACCAACCCTCAGCCAAACCTGCCTGGACATCCAACAACCCTGTCCGAATGCCAACCATCCTTGTCTGAACGTTGAGTTTGTCTGAACATCGACTGAACTGATCTCGACTTTTCTGTGACCTTGTTCGAACCGCGACCAAACTGGTCGGACTGTCTGAATCTGACAAATTTGACTGAAAATGATAGCTTTGTTAGAAAATGATGGACTTGTCTGAAATCCACGGGCTTGACTAATCCAGCTTGGCCCAGCTTCCAAACTGCCCAGATTCTTCAACCGGTTCACGAAATAACCCCTTGGCCTTTACTATATTATGTCTTAACTTTCCGCTTCCACGAACCAATCTGGAATCACCCGAAAGGTCCGCAGAACGCAGGTGTTACAATTCTCCCCCACTTAAGTAGATTCGTCGGCGAATCTAAGACTTAGACGTAACAACCTTCTCCTTTTCATACCACTTAGGAAACTTTTCCTTCATCTTTACTTCTGGTTCCCACATGATCTCCTCTTCACCATCACAATCCCACCGAACTTGAATCATTCTAGTCTTTTTCCTTCAGTGTGCTTTGATCTTTCTGTCCAAGATTCAGACTGGTCTTCCTTCGACCGTCATGTTTTCATGAAGGTCCGTTGGCGGTTCGATCACCACTCGTTCCCCATTACCAAGGCACTTCCTTCGAATAGATACATGGAAAACGTTGTGGAACGCTTCCAGTTCGATAGGTAGCTCTAACTTGTAAGCAACTCGCCCAATCCTTTCCAGAATCTTATACGACACCATGTACCTCGGACTTAACTTAGCTGATCGGGCTGATCGATATTTTCCTTTGTAAGTGACCATCTTAAGACAGACTAAGTCACTAACTGTGAATTCAACCTCTTTCATTCGCTTATCCGCATAACTCTTCTGTTTGCTTTGAGCCTCTTTCATCTTAAGCTTCAGAGGCCTTATCTTTTCTGTTGTTTCCTGAACAAAGTCTTGGCCATAGATGCTTCGCTCCCCCACTTGAGTCCAGCATAGCGGGGTTCTACAAGGCCGTTCGTATAGTGTCTCATAAGGCGACATTCCAATTCTTGTATGATAACTGTTGTTATATGCAAACTCGGCCAAAGGTAAGTCTTCTGCCCACTAACTAGCCCAGTCTAATACACTCGCTCGCAACAAAACCTCAAGTGTTTGGATCGTCCGTTCTGACTGGCCATTTGTTTGCGGATGATAGGCCGTACTAGCATGAACCTTTGTCTCAAACGTTTTCTGAAGCGCTTTCCAAAACGCTGAAACAAACTTAGCATCTCTCTGACAGTATACTCGCCGGTGCTCCATGCCACCGGACTATTTCCTTTACGTAGATCTCAGCAAACTTCTCGGCCCCATCCTTTTATTTTGCCGGAAGAAAATGTGCAGACTTAGTAAGTCAATCAACAATCACCCAAATCACATCTTTCTTGTCACACATGGGTAAACCTGTGACAAAATCTATTGTTATCATGTCCCATTTCCATTATGGGATCGGTAAGGACTGCAACATTCCACTCGGAACTTGGTGTTCTGCCTAAACCAATTGGAAAGTCGGGCACTCAGCCACATCTCGCTTCATACCTACCCAATGATAGTACCTTTTCAGATCACGGTACATCTTATTCGCTCCCGGATGGATTGAAAACTTAGACTGATGTGCTTCCTTTAGCATTCCCGCAATCCTTGATCATTTGGAATGCACACTCGACCATTGACTAGAATAGTTCCATTATTCAAAGTCTGGTACTCGGTCTTATCGTTCTTTGCGACCTTGTTCAGATTCTCGCCCTTCTCTTCAGCAGTCCGAACACGACTCAATAAGTCAGCCTGATCCGCGGCTCCTAAGCCCAACAGTTCCTCTTCAACTGTCAAAGCCGATAGACTCAACGTTCCGATCATATTCACCAACCCTTCCATGTCCTTTTTTGAACTTGCGGCTACTCTTCTCTGACTTAGAGCATCCGCAACCAGGTTTGCCTTACCCGGATGATAGACTATGTCCAAATCATAGTCTGCGATCAGTTCCATCCAACATCTATGCCTCAGATTCAGTTTGGACTGAGTGAAGATGTACTTCAAACTCTTTTGGTCCGTGAATACCATAAAGGTAGGATCACCATATCTTCAAGGCGAAAACCACTGCGGCCATCTCCAAATCGTGAGTGGAATAATTCACTTCATGTTTCCTTAGCTGCCTTGATGCCTAAGCAATCACCTTCCCATGCTGCATCAAAACGTAACCCAGCCCCATCCATGACGCGTCCGTGTACACCACAAACAGCTCATTTAGTTCTAGCAAAGCCAAAATTGGGGTACTTGTTAGCATTTCCTTAAGCGTTGTGAAACTCTTTTCACAGTCCCTTGTCCAAGTAAATCAAACATCTTTCCTGGTAAGCTTAGTCATCGGCTGCTCTGATGCGTTCACGGGTCCAGGCCATTATGATATTGCCTTTATCCTTTATCCGACACCACATGACCCAAAAATCCAATTTCTCTTTGCCAAAACTGCACTTGCTCAGCTTGGCAAACAACTTATATTCTCTTAGCTTACTCATCGTCGTCCTTAAGTGAACATGATGCTCTTCCGGGCTCTTAGAAGATGATTATGAATTTGTCCAAGAATTCTCTGAACACGTTGCTCATCAGTTTCATGAAGGCAGTCGGTGCATTAGTCATCCCAAAAGGCATGACCACGAACTCATAGTGTTTGTACCTTGTCTGGAAGGCTGTTTTCCGAACATCGGACTCGTCTATTGGGATTTGATGGTATCCTGAAGCCAAATCAATCTTTGAGAACCAAGTAGTGCCTCGGAGTTGGTCCCACAACTCATCAATCCGTGGAAGAAGGTACTTGTTCTTTACCGTCACTCTGTTCAACCCACGATAGTCAATGCACAGTCTAAAACTGCCATCCTTCTTCTTGACGAACAACACCGGTGCACCCCACGGTGAATTACTTAGCCTAATGAACCCTTTGTCCATCAATTCACTTAGATGCTTCTTCAACTCGGCCATCTCGGACAGAGCCATTCGGTAAGGTGCCTTATAGATTGTAACAGTTCCGAGTTCTAAATCAATCATGAATAGATTAGACCGAGCTGGTGGTAAACCTGTCAATGTGGCAAACACATCCTCGAACTCATTCACCACCAGAATATCCTTAAGTTCAGTGTTCGGTCCAAGTTTGGTGGTAGTGATCGTAGCCAAGTACGCCTCACACCCTTGCTTAACCATCCGTTCTGCTTGGATAGCCGAGACAATCAGAATTCCTGAGGTGGGTCGGATCCCTGGATACACCAGCATTTTTCCACCATGCTCGAACTTAACTCGGCCCTGATGACAGTCCAAATGCGCCTTATGCTTGCCGAGCCAATCCATTCCCAAGATCATGTCATAAGACTTCACTTAGCAGATCACAAGATCAATTGGCATGTTTACCCCTTCGATAAACACTGGAACATTTAGAATGTTTCCAAGGACATCCATCAGTTGTCGGCCAGCTGCTTGGACTCATCCATAACGGTTCCCGGGTTCCTTCTCAAACCCGCCAGATTCAACCATGTTTAGGTACACAAAGCAATGTGACGCTCCAGAATCAAACAACACATGGGTTGCCACACTACCCATGATCAAGGTTCCTACACATTCATCTAAAACGCTAAGGGCCTAACAGACAACAGAACACGCAACACGCAATTTCACACAGAAAATGCTAAGGTAACTAACATGACTTATACCAGTGATCGAATGAGAAGCACTCAGATCTGACGATCCCACATCCATCGTGTACGCTCTCGGCATTAATGCTTGCCTCTTCGACGGTGGTGGCAGTCCTTTATTTGCTCGTTTCCCTGTGAACTGCACCGATTTTAGACAACTTGACTTGAAGTGTCCCGATTCGCCACAATTGTAACATACCTTCAGTCCATCAGATCTGGCATCCTTCGCCCTTGAGTCCTCTTTAGGGCAATCACAGATTCTGTGGTTTGTACCACCACACCGAAAACATGCTCTTGAAAGCATCCTACACGTTCAAGGGTGCTCCTTTTCACAAGCCTTGCATGCACTGCGGGCAACAACTGGCTTGCTCGATGCATTTGGATTCTCTTTATTGTTCTTTTGTCCAGAATTAGGTCTGGACTGAACTTGCGGTACCATCTGAAATCTCTTATTTTCTCCACGTAACTTAGCTTTATCTTCAAACCCACTTTCCCGTAAAGCCGCTTTTTCCACCAATTCAGCAACCATGGCATAGTTGCGAACAAGACTGGAAACCCTAGCCCATCTAGGTAAACCGATCCAATACGCTGACTCATCAAACCGGCCACTTAAAGTGAACCGGACGCTTGACCGTGGTACGAGCCGCGCGTACCAACCCACAACCAAACCTGCCCGAACATCCAACAACCCTGTCTTGACGCTGACCATCATTGTCTAAACGTCGAGTTTATCTAAACATTGATTGAACTGATCCTGACTTTTCTGCGACCTTGTCTGAACCGCGACCAAACCGGTCAGACTGTTGGACTGTCTGAATCCGACCAACTTGAGTGAAAATGATAGCCTTGTCGAAAAATGATGGAGTTGTCTGAAATCCACAGACTTGACTGATCCAGCTTGGCCAAGCTTCTAAACTGCCCAGATTCTTCAACCGGTTGACGAAATAACCCCTTGGCCTTTACTATTTTCTGTCTTAACTTCCCACTTCCACAAACCATTCTGGAATCACCCGTAAGGGCCGCAGAACGTGGATGTTACACTTTACCCTTTGTCTATTCACAGTGAAGTCTTCACCATCTTTGTTAATCAAAGTCACAGCTCTATATGGTAAGACTTCTCTAACTTTAAATGGACAAGGCCATCTTGACTTCAACTTTCGAGGAAACAACTTAAGACTTAAGTTGAATAGAAGCACTTGATCTCCAGCTGTGATCCTCTTGGGTGCAATCTTCTTATCATGAAATATTTTCGTTTTTTCCTTGTAAACCTTTTTGAGCTCTTATAAGCTTCAAGTTTGATTTCCTCTAACTTATGCAAGTCGATTGCCCTCTTTTCTTGAGCTGTCTTGAGATCAAAATTCAGAAATCTTGTTGCCCATATTACATTGTATTCAATCTCGACAGGGAGGTGACATGACTTGCCATGCATCAGCTGAAATGGAGTTCTTCTTATGGCGTCCTGTGAGTTGTTCTATATGCCCATAAGGTGTCATCAAGTTTAACAGCTCAATCTCTCTTAGATGCTCCAACAACTCTTGAAAGTATTTCTTTAGTCTGCTTGTTTGAAAACTCAACTTGACCACTGGTTTGTGGGTGGTGGTCAAACACCTTGTTGATGAAATGAGAGCCTCTGTCACTAATCACAACTCTTGGAATTTCAAATCTAGGGAAAATGCTGCTCTTGAATAGGTTTAACACAACCTTGGCATCATGGGTTTGAAAAGCTATGGCTTCAACCCACTTGGAGACATAATCTACAGCTACCAGAATAGAGTTGTTGCCATGTGATGGTGGACTGAATGGCCCCATGAAGTCTATCCCCCAACAATCAAATGCCTCAATCTTTAGAATTGGATTTTGTGGCATTTCATTCCTTTTGCTAATGTTCTGCATCCTTTGGCACGTGTCACACTTAGAGATAAAAGCTTAAGTGTCTTTAAACAAAGTTGGCCACCATAAACCAGCTTGTAAAACCTTCTGAACCGTCTTGAATGTGACAAAGTGACCACCATATGCTGACTGGTACACATATTTGTAACCCTAGAATCTACTGCAAGTGCACAACAAAACGAAGTAATACTTTAGGGATCGAATCCACGAATACCAAGTTGTTACACTCAAGCTAAGATAAATCGAAGTAATTGTGGTGATTGCAATAAAATAAATCAAGCAAGAAACGATAATAATTTGATAAATAAAAGCATCAAGCCTTGGGAATTCATCGGGAAGTCATGAATCTAAATCAGGACACTATTCAGGGAACAAATAAACAAACAATTCTTAAACACGGAAGACTAATGTATAGCAAATCCATTTATGTGGCATCGACTACTATTTTCAGCAACCTAGCATTCTAAACTTCCATTTGAACCTAGAGTTCTAAACACGCATTAAAGTTCAGCTTTCGTTGGCTACTGACGAATTGCTCATCTAAGTTCTTTCAGGCGATTAATCAGGCACTTCCGTGTGTTAAACAACCTATGATCATAAGCTAGGTAGTGAATCTAACTTGAGCATTAAGAACAACTATAGATGAAGAACACATAAGATAACAACCCTATTTAGCCCTAATTCATTGATTCCCAAAATCCCTAGAAAACCTTAAACTTGATTGGAAAACTACTCAGATATGATAGAAAAGAACACAACAATAGATGAAAAGGAATTCATAATAAAACTGCAAAAGAAACAAAAGGGTTTAGAAATCTTCTCCAAAAGGTTGTAGAGTATGAAATCTTCTCCCTAGAACAAATTAAAAGTGGCTGCTATAAATTATGAAAGTCTCTCTTCAAAAAGTGACTAAAAACCTAATTGTAGTCTCCAAAAATCAGATATGGTACAACTTGAATTAAACCGGGCGAAATAAGGTAAATTTCCGGTTTTCTCGCATGATCCATCCAGAATGACATGTCTTCACTAAAATCGTCATATATTTCGTACCGCTTGTCTGAATGCCCTGAAACCAACGCCAAATGAAAGCTAACTCTTGTGGCTATCTTGTGTCAAATTTCAGATCGATCCAACGTTGCTAAGTCTTTCAATGAAATCGAAACTTATGATGCCTCTACATCTTCATATATGCTAGTTTTCACTCCAAATAGCTCATTCTCTCCAAATGTACCCAATGACCTGAAAGGACTCGATAATAGGCTAAAAGACTCTAAAACACATACTTTGACTCAATAAAATACACAAAACAAAGATTAGAAACCGACAAAAACATAGTTTATCAACTCCCCCAGACTTAGTATTTTGCTTGTCCTTATGCAAACAGAAAAACCAAGAATGAGAAAGAGGTTTGAAAACGCGGGAACTCATTTCGTCCTAAGAATACCACATAAAAATTCCCTTTAGTAAGCCTCATGAAAAACATACCTGACAGAATCGAGACCACCTTGTACTTCCCCCAGACTTCATATTTGTCCCAAACAAACTCCACAATCTTGATGAGAAATGCGAATTCACCATATCGATCTCTGTAATTGCTAAGTGTGGTCTCATCGAGGGAGTACCGATCAAAGGACACATGGATTCTCTTTCAATCATAACCTGATCACAAAGACTATCTTCCTAGGGTTCTTTTCCTCTATTTTCTTCCACTTTGGCAACTGAATTTTTTCTACTCTTCTAGGGTATCAGTTTATTTTTTCTGTCGGTTGCCTTTGGGTAATTCAAAGGCAAAACGAATAATGGCCTCACTGGAAATTTTCCAAGGCCTCGCTTTCACCTTTGCGTGATCATTTCTTCTAAAAGTGAAATAATGGGGTCATGGGAAAATTTCCTACCCCTTCACATCAGAGAAAATCATATCATCTTTTGCTTTGATCATTAGGCTTCATTCAACATGTTTCTAGCATGCAGGAATTTGAAAGGTTGGGAGAGGGGAACCATACTCACACAGATGAGTCTTTCAGGCTTGAAGGGAGAATCCGATCCAATGTATTCCAAGCCTCAAGATGAGAAAATCAAGTCAGGTTAGGTGCGATATCGGCATGAGATCCTTCGAATACCCAAAAGGACATGGTTACCGTTGAGAAGATGCACAATCTCTAGGTTTTCCAATAGTCATAGATCTCTGTCAAGTCTGAATCAATGGTCACTTAAGTTCCTAAAAATGTGGTAATTCCTCGAAAACTCATAGCTCCCTACAACAGTTGACTCAATAAAACAAATGAAAAGACTCAAAAAGATACAAAAGAAAACAAAAAGAAATCAAATCACGTTAGTCCAGCAAGTGCCTTCTCCCAGACTTACTTCACACTGTCACGGTGTGAAAATAAACCAGAGAGAAGCATGATCGTCGCAAAAAAAAAGAAAAAGAAAAATAAAAGTAGAGCAAGGAGAGGAGGGAAGACGTATCTGGGACTGGACCGATCGGTCTATAGGCGATCGATCGGTCGATGATGTGAATATGCGACCTCGATCTTTAGGACCGAGTGGTCCTAAAGAGTAGACCAATTGGTCTCCACTCGTCAAGCTAAGTTGCATCTCAGACCGATCGATCTCAATAGATCGATCGGTCGACTTTCCGTTCGCACATCGTCCAAAATGTTGGACCGATTGTTTCCAACAGAACGATTGGTCGACTAAATACTCGCAATTCCGTCTTATGACGGACCGATCGGTCCAAAAGACCAGACCGATCAGTCTCCCTCTCTAGAAAATCTCCGTTGTTGAAACCTCAAAACCAAAACGAAAAATAAGCAGAAAAAAAAAATCAAAAATATTTACACTTACCAGTGAGTTGCCTCCCACTAAGAGCTTTTTTATAGTTAGTAGCTTGACTCAGCAGCTCGTTAGGCGTTGGGCGGATCTCTAGGGGATCTGTGTCTCCCTCAAGAAGATCGGTGTCCAGAAGATATGGCTTCAGGTGTGGATCACCATCCATAAACTCAATCCCTACAATGTCCAGCAACACTACAGCTCCACAAAGCTTAACTTCCTTGATAGTGAATGGTCCCGACCATCCTTTTTTAAGCTTCCCTGTAAAAAATTTAGAACAAGAATTGAAAAAAGCACCTGAGTATTAGAGACTAAATCTGGATCAGGGCTACACTTTTTTGTGGGAGCTAAATCCGGATCATCATCATAATCTACTGAGTCATCTGCAAGCGCTCGGCAAAAATTCTCTTCCTCATTGGATTCATACCCGAAAAATCATCAAAGCTTGAGGAGGTCCAAGTCACTGCTTCTGGTTTTGATGCCTTCTCATCTTTCTTTGCTGAACTGATCTTACCACAGAAGCTGTCCCTGGATACCTTGAGAGGATATGCGATCGTCTTGTATTGATCAAGACCTATCAGGGCCAACAAACTACATTTGGTCAAAAGAATAAGTCATCGGGTCGCAGTAGGCCGCGGCCGACCTTGGTCGGGTCGCAGTAAGCCGTGGCCGACCTTGGTCGGGTCGCAGGACGGGTCGCAACAATACCACGGACGTATCGCTACGTACCGTGGGTCGAGGTTCAGAAACATCATGGGCAAAGATCGAATGTACCACGGGTTGAGAAATGTGTCCGTAGGTGGATTGCCAAGTGCCGAGACAAACATCGCCAAGTGGTCGAGAAAAGGTGCCGCGGGCGTATCGCTGAAGATCGAGAAATCGCCCAGTGGGCGTATCTCTGTGACTGTGGGCGTATTGCCGAGTGGTGAGAAATATGCCCACAGACGTATCGCCGAGTGGCGAGAAAACACGCCCGTGGGCGATAAAACATGTCTGCAGGTTATCACCGAGTGGTGAGAAAACACGCCAGTGGGCGAGAATCATGTACCGCCGAGGGATGGTCAACGGTCGAGGGAAAAGTCAACAAAACCAAAAATGAGAGTTTGGCTTTCCCGAGTTTTGGAGACCATCTAAAAGGCCTTGTGGCTTCAAAACAAACTCCCAATAAGCCAATATGCCGTTGGAGCCAAAGGAGATCAATGGAATCAAGTGATCTCATGGTGAAAGTGACTTGTACATCTTATGTTGGAGGGGACCACACACAAGTCACTTTCACTTGTTTGAAAACGAGAGAGTATTGAGAGGCTAGGGTTTTCTATTTTGTAGCTTCATGTTTGTTTCTATTTAAAAGATGTAAGAAGCCATTGTATCCATTATGTTGAATGAATGAAAAACTTTCTTCATCTCATCTTTTCTCTCTTTCTCGCATTCTCTCCTTTCTCTATATTATGATTCCGCAAAACTAACATGGTATCAGAGATTTAGATCCATAATCTCTTAATCTCTCACTCTCTAAAACTCTTTATTTCTTTATTCTCACCATTATCTCGGGTTTTCTTCTTCTTTAACTCATGGAGCACGCCAAATCTCTGTACATCTCGGTGGTTCTCAAGGGATCAAACTATCTCT